>JAZGLO010005535.1:10000-20000 GCA_036873155.1 Biomphalaria sudanica | reverse complement strand
CAGTCTTCACACAATGGTCTCTTTCATGTTTCTGGCCAATGATTGGACATCACTGTAATGTATCTTTGTGTTATTGTTGCATGGCTACTTATATGATGGGCCTGAGCTTCTCTTTGCAGTCATGTATCTCTGGTAATGCTTAATATGTGATGTCTTTACTTCTGTCAATGTTTGACTTTTACTTGTTCTTGGCATTTGGTACCGTATTACGTCTAGTGATTCAGCTGGCGGTGCCTGAACTCTGATGTTGCCTGACCTCTGGTGGTGTCTAAGATATGATGGTGTTTGATCTCTGGTGGTGTCATATATTTGATGATATCTGACCTCTGGTGGTGTCTGACCTCTGGTGGTGTCTGATCTCTGGTGGTGTCTGACATCTGGTGGTGTCTGACATCTGGTGGTGCCTGACATCTGGTGGTGTCTGACATTTGGGGGTGTCTGACCTCTGGTGGTGTCTGACATCTGGTGGTGTCTGACCTCTGGTGGTGTCTGACATCTGGTGGTGTCTGACATCGGGTGGTGTCTGACATCTGGTGGTGTTTGACCTGGTGGTGTCTAAACTATGATGGTGTTTGATCTCTGGTGGTGTCATATATTTGATGATATCTGACCTCTGATGGTGTTTGACATCTGGTGGTGTTTCATCTTGTGATGTCTGTCCTGATGCAAGGTTCTGTTGCGATCGAACTTTGCTCTAAAACATAACTCACTAAAGAGTCAGCCTAATAAAACTGACATGGCTTGAAAAAAACTGCTTTATCTGCGCATCTTCCTTAAAAGGAAGAATATCACCCTTGTTTGAGATTGGATCCAGGTTTCCACATGACAACGGTTTTTGTTTCAAGCATAATATGGATATAATCGAATCCATTTATTGGTCTCCACCTGTTAATCGGAACAGCCGATTATTAGGACTGAATCGTGAAGTACCGAAACAAATCTTATTATTATTAATATTATACAGCCGAATCCGGTGCATCGGATCAGTCTGTTAATAGGGCCAAACGCTTGATTCCCATGTGGTCAATTATTCTCATTCGACTATGTTTTTCAAACATGTCATTTGAATATGATTCGCTTTATCCACGAATTCAAATTGAAACATTTGTAAAAAATCATTTCATATTAGGACAAAATAAAGTGTCTCTTTAATATTTGTGGATCTTTATAATAGGTGTGTGTCTTTATAATGTGTGTGTGTTTAAATTGTCTGACTTCACATATTTAAATTTGGATTTCGAAAACAAAAAAAAACCCATTAAAAAAAAATCCCCATGCAATGTGTTGAGATTCTCTAGAGAGAGGAATAACTCTAATCGATTATGTAACGTCTCCATTAATGATGAAATTTAAAAAAACAAAAAAAAAACTTGAACACGGCACACATTCTCATAGGCTCCAAATTTGATATTCGGCTTTTTGTTGAATTGTATTTCTACAATAGAGCCGATGTGGCTGAGCGGGCCCCGGCTACAAATCCCGGTAAAGACTCTGATTTTTACTTTCGGGATCTTTGGGCGCCTCAGAATGCAACCAGCTCTAATGGGTACTTCTGGAAAAGTAAATGCGGTTGGTCGTTGTGCTGGCCACATGACACACTCGTTCTCCGTGGGCCACAGAAACAGATCATCTGCCCCAAAGATCGCAAGGTCGGAAACGGCAACTATTTCTACAGTGAAACGCTGCACTCAACCTTAATCTTCGGAATTGAAAACATTACCGTTATTATTCTTTCTACATATTTCTTTTCAGATTGTTGTGACAATCTAAATTTTTTTTTTAAATCAAGGAACACAACTTCGCATTCCTTTACTTGATTTAACATTGGCTATTTAATTTTTTAACATATATATTTTTTTTTTAAATTCTTCTATTCTCTGAAATTAAATTTGAAAGAGAACCAAATCTGATAGTTTTTACAGAAAAGTTATTATTTTAAAAATGCGAATTCTCGCATTATTCACGCGAAGCTTTTTTGTTTCTTCCGGTCACAACAATCCATAAAATTATTTACAAAACTTATATCAATTCACTCTGTCTGTTTGTGTGTCTGTCTGGTAAAAATGCTGTACTCGTCATCTCTCCCATACGCATAGACTCTTCGCTAGTAGAGTGGTTACCGCGTTGGCTTGAGAAGCCTGAGATGGCTTTAGCCCACAAGTTAGAATTCAGGTCGGTCCCCTTTAAAAAAAATACATTTAAAAAGCGATCACCTTGATACCCCGTTTTTTTCTCCCACTTTCCAACTGGTCCAGACAAGTGATAGGATCATAGCGTATTGAGAACGCTAAAAGCAGGAAATTGCGCTAAACAAAAACAATTGGTAAAACAATAATTCTTATCGCACAAAAGATCTGGTACAAATTTAATTACATCCAAACTAATTGATACACTCAATATAACCCTTTTTTTTTATTTTGCATGACACGAGTGCTTCATTATATAGATTTGTTGCAGATATAAGGCTAGCAGTGCCACACTAAAAATAAATATTGAAACAATTACTGAGGAATGTAGAAGTTATTTCCCATTTTCTAATATCAATCAAAATAAATAAATTACCAAATATTAATTTACTTTCTTTTATTGGTTCATGTTTTGTTAGGTAGAATAAAAGAACTGTTTCAAGTTTCCACTTGATCCGAGAATGTGTGTGGGAGAAATAACGTGCACAGCTATTTAAGGGGACAAAACTTGTTTAACCATGTCTGTTAATACTGAAGGTTTAATTTCCGTTGTTAGTATCAAACAAAATAATTAATAATCAGTAATTAAATGACAAATTGGTAAATTTTATTTATTGATTCATGTCTTGTCTATCAATGAATAATTGTGCAAAGTTTTAACTCGATCCGAGAATGGGTGTGGGAGAAATAACGTGTTCAAAATTTTACCAGACAGACAGACAGACATACAGAGTTTATATAAGTTTTGTAAAAATACACTTGTACATGTATTAATAATATTTTTTTAGAGTAGCAAGACACGTCAATGTTAAAATTGCCTTTAAGAAGAGCTGTCAATTAAAACAACGCTGCTTCCAATTGTCATGTGTAATTATAATACCTGTATATAAAAAAAAAATATCCAAGTAACTCGACCATTTATTATGCCCTTAGGTTGAATCTCTTTTGTGGACAGGTGGGAAATGTAATGGAAGATTTATGTGTCGCCTTTAGAAAACAAAGCTCAGCTCGAGTTTAATTTTGAATAAAAAATTACTAGTCCAACCATTGGGATTCGAACTCGAGTCACCTCAGGTAACCGGGGCTCATTTGCCACTTGAACACACGCTGGTTTAAAATTTAGAATGTAAACAGGAAGTAAACAAGATCTAGGTGTATCAAACTAGGATCATATTCTCTGTGCATCAATAACTTTTTTCTTGTATTTTTCAATGTCTTCATCTTTCAACATTGCACGAGAAAACAGCATTCTAAAAAATCCCTTTAAAACTTAACAAAATGCCTATACACAAGGGGAGGCTATTCAAACGAGAACTCTATACGTCTGCTAAAGCTTTCAAATGGTCTGTTTACCTATTTGTGCGCTTGCGTGTTTGTTAACATTTAAACATTTGAAAAAACATGAAAAACAGAAAATAGCATGAAAAAAAAAAGAACGCACATACACACACACGCACGCACGCGCACACAAACTCCAATCGTAATGAAGAGAACATTTTCTTTTATTTCATTAAAGTTTCTGACAGTGACATTTTTTCTTTGTCCAAACTTTTCAGAAAACATGTGTCCACGTCTGCTTACAATTCTATGGATTGAGAACAAACTTTTTTTCCCCGAAGTTAAAGTTCATCTTCTTTTCATCATTTATCTGGGGTTTTTTTTGCTTAACATTTTCTCTGGTTTCAAAATCAATAAAGCTTTAAACATTCTGATCAGACATTTACTGTTATGAATTGAGAAATATTTAATTCGTAGAGGAATATTTCGTTCTTGGACTCAAAAATTTTTTGAAAACAAAATTATACTAAGCAAAGAATGAGAGACATATATGTAGATCAAAGATCTAGATCTAGTCGTGCAGGTGAAGTTTTAAAAGCCTAGTAACGTTTACCTCGTAATTCTATCCTGAATTAATATGTGCAATAAAATTTCACTATTTTCTTTTAATTCAGGGAAAGTGATATTTAAAACAGATACCCTCGTATAACAGACGATAGAATAGCTGGATGGGGTAGTTAGATGTTGTAGTTGTCGCTGGATGTAATAGCTGGATGTGATAGTTAGATGCTGTACTGGATGTAATAGCTGGATGTGATAGATATTATAGCTGGATGTAATAGCTGGATGTGATAGTTAGATGTTATAGCTGGAAATAATAGCTGGCAATAACTGGATGTAAAAGCTGGATGTAATAGCTGGATTTCTTCTTCTTCGTTCTCATTGTTATGTTGGAGTGTTCAGATGACTAGACAAATACATGAGATGAACTGCGCAGTGGTTTCCAAATCAGGGAGCTCTCCATATAGTTTTCTTTCCATTGGGGTGATTTGGCGCCAATGTCTTATACGGGCCTCTTGGTATAGAGAGCAGCTGGATGTAATAGCTGGATGAAAGAGAGAGAGAGAGAGAAAAAAAGAGAGATGTAATATCTGGATGTAATGCCCTCATGTAATAGTTTGATCTGGCAGATGAATATAATAAAACTAAGGCTTGTCTTCGAGTCCAAAGATTAAGAAGAAGTGCAGTGTGTGGTTACTCAGTCCAAGCTGTGACCTACATACTTTGCCACATCCAGCGGTTATCTGCAGTTGGTCGATTTAGGTTCTCTTTTCGCTGTCTATTTCTGTCCATGCAGCGGATTTCCTGTTTATCTCAAATGTGTAACCAGCATTAGCTAGGGTTCTATGTTGCATTGATAAGCATAGATCGTGCATCATCATGCTACAAAAATGACATGAGTTAAAATGTGTTCACAAATAATAATATTTTAAATTTAGAAACAGAGCCAAACCAAATCTTTGTTTTTTTTAACGTAATGTTATCATAAAGCGTAGGGACTATTTGCAGACGCGTAGGGACAAAAAAGCCAACAAAACGATCACACACCAGGAATATCTAGTCATCTTCCATTGTTCCATGAAAGTTCTAAATCACCAGCTATGATGAAGCACGCTATGGACTTGGTGATGCAAGCAGTCAAATTTCTCAACCCTGGACAGATTCCTGTTATTACTGCTGATCAGCCCTTGTTTGCCATTGCTAAGCAAATTCAGTGGCCATGATGTCAATAGTGCCAGGTAATACATGTTTACAAAGACTGGCCTGCCAAATTGAAAACATTCCTCCAACAAGTGAGGCCTTGTTTCAGCACTGCAAACGGGCAATTTACCAAGGAGGCCATATTTGGAGCCAGGCACATGAACGACAACCAGTGCTTCCAGATCCAAGTGACTAGGGTTGGCAGTTTATGGACAGACAATGGCAGCCTTTTTGGACTGTTTTGCCACAAGCATCTTTGACTTGTCGTGAACTGTTGAAATGTGCTTGTAAAAAAGAATGCAGATACAAGCGTTGTAAGTGCAACAAGGCCGGATTAAAATGCACTGCTTTATGCAGCTGTGTCTGTGGAGCCGACTTTCCAGTACAACATCCAGTTCAAGCATTTAACACTAATTGAACTAATTGAACCAGATTAAAAAATGTAGGGTCAATTTATCATCATACTCAAAATTTACCTTTGTGGCCATTTTTATGTTACTAAAAATAAAAAATTAACAAACTTGTGCATTTTCTGTATCACATTTTGTTTTGCATTATAAATTGAACATATGTGCCAGGTGTGGTGTTTGCAGCTTAAAAATTATCAGTTTGTCACTTTACATGAATTTCTTTAAGCGGCCATTTTTAATGTTACTATAAATATTACTATAAGTAGAAACTGATTAAAATTTGGCTGTGGCCCTGTATCACATTTTATTCAGCATAAAAAACTGAACATCTGTGCCAGGTTTGGTGTTTGTAGCACAAAAATGCATGATTTGTCAACATAGAACCCCAGCTACGTCCCTTGCAATAAATCTCCAGGTATCTCTTTCGGAAGCAACCTGGCACCTAGGCTGATCTTTAAGGCGTTTTCAGGGCTCACCTCTGTTGCTGCGATCACCTTTAAGCTCAACAAAAAAAAAAAAAAAAGATTGCCTTTGGCGTACGGTCGTCGCCCATATAGAGTATTTGCCCTGCCCAGCGTAGATGTGGAACTATAAGCAGTCTCTCTACTCTGTCCGTACCGGCATTCTCAAATACATTGTTATTAGTAATGTGGTCTTACCATTGCATGGCCATGATGGAGCACAGACATCTTTGGTGTTTGCATATCAATATCTAGATGTAATAGTTGGTTGTGATAGAGGGGTATGCAAGCCAGAAATTAGGAAATAATTTATGGAGCGTTCGCTTCCATCTAAAGATATTTTTTCGCGCTATAAAGAAACACAATAAATATAAGACCGGACGCACGCAACGGACATGTGATGACACAAATTCATTTTTATGTTACGCATTTTCTGGAAAAAAAACAACATGTTTATGGTCTATGTCACATCGGCACTATCCCGCCCACTGTGTGAAGCTCCGCCAACTAGATCTATGTATTCGCACTGAGTAACATCATCTAGCGCCACAATATTGTAGCCAGGAGAAATGAGATCCCCTCCTTTGCAACACTCTTTCCCTACCTCTTCAGTAGCCCCCTGCCTCCACACACACACACACACAAAAAAAGGAAAAGTTTCTGGTTTTCTTGTCCGGATCTAGATCTATATCTACACGTGATTTTAAACCCAGAAATCTAATTTCCCACCAGAATCTCTGGGACCGGAATTCGTCTTATGACTTTCAGAGTTTCAATCTGGGAAACAATATTTCAAGCCCTTGTGTCGTTGTATGGGGAGATACCAGAGAGCAGGGTTCATGTCCATGACCATCGTATTAGCACCGCTAAGCGTCTACATCAGGACCAACTAAATATCCATCCCACTAAATGCTTATCAACATCCCCTCCCAACCGGTCAAGTTGTGTTTAGTTGAATATAAATATCATACCAAGGGATATTGGTTTTTAACCTTTGTCCTTGTCAGTGGCGGCCCGTTCATGGAATAAGGAGAAAGCCCCAGCGAAGGGATACTACTATTTCTTTCTTCTAAAATATATATAGCTTTAAGATATACGAATTTTCATCCATAGGTGGATCTTTATTAAAACTTTCGAAAACGCAGGGGTCTACGCAAAAATCCTGCCAAGGGGCCTCCATATACTTTAATCCGGCCTGTCTACATTATTGAGAACTATAGTTGTAAGTCTGGAGTAAGCCTTTAGATAATTAAAAAAAAAAGAATTTAAAATATTTTGCTTTCCATCTATCTATCTATCTATCTATCTATCTATCTATCTATCTATCTATTTATCTGCCTATCTGTCTGTCTATCTATCTATCTATCTATCTATCTATCTATCTGTCTGTCTGTCTATCTGTCTGTCTATCTGACTGTTCGTCCGTCCATCCGACCCTCCTAGAGAGACATGCATACAGAGAAATAGACAAAGACAGAGAGAGAAGGAGAGCCTCAGTGAGAGAGAGAGAGAGAGAAAGAGGCAGACAAACATAATGGCAGGCAGAGAGAAATAGAGAGAGAGATTATAGAATATAGATAGTTCAACCTACAGTGTATTGTGCTTAGTAATGTGGTAGGCCTACAAAACTGCATAGAAATATAAAAGAAGTTATCCAACACTAATACAATTGGTCTCTCTGTGTAACTATAAGGTCGATTCTCTCAAATAATAATAAGAGTATTGACCCAACTCCTTCTCCTTTTGCTATTCTTGCTCTATCTTAGCGAACTTCCTGCAGGCTGTCTTCCATTCACACCGGACTATCGACAAGAGGGTGCCTGGTTGCAGGCTGTCTTCCATTCACACCGGACTATCGACAAGAGGGTGCCTGGTTGCAGGCTGTCTTCCATTCACACCGGACTATCGACAAGAGGGGTGCCTGGTTGCAGGCTGTCTTCCATTCACACCGGACTATCGACAAGAGGGGTGCCTGGTTGCAGGCTGTCTTCCATTCACACCGGACTATCGACAATAGGGTACCTGGTTAGAATGCCGCCTTCGCCTTCCCCACCAGCAGGAGGCTTTCTTTAGGACGTATGACGTAGGGCGTAACTATCTTCTGTTACGAAGGAACGTCTGTAAGACGTCCTTAAGATAATGTGTTTGTCTTTGATATAATTTCATTCTGATATTCGTTCTGAAAAGATTAAATTATGTCTTTTTACCTTTTTCCTGGATGGACCACTTCGGGGGCCGATTTTGAGTTTGTGTTTCCACACAAACTATCTTTGTAACCTTATTTTCTTTTTTTGCATTTGTAAATTGATTTTTTCTATTCTTTTATCGAACTCAATATCCTTTGACAAATGCAAGCTAACTGTGTCACAACTTTCATTCAAACAGTGCTACCGGTGTCACAACTTTCATTCAAACAGTGCTACCGGTGTTTAACTTTCATTCAAACAGTGCTACCGGTGTCACAACTTTCATTCAAACAGTGCTACCGGTGTCACAACTTTCATTCAAACAGTGCAACCGTGTCACAACTTTCATTCAAACAGTGCTACCGGTGTCATAACTTTCATTCAAACAGTGCTACCGGTGTCACAACTTTCATTCAAACAGTGCTACCGGTGTTTAACTTTCATTCAAACAGTGCTACCGGTGTCACAACTTTCATTCAAACAGTGCTACCGGTGTCACAACTTTCATTCAAACAGTGCAACCGTGTCACAACTTTCATTCAAACAGTGCTACCGGTGTCACAACTTTAATTCAAACAGTGCTACCGGTGTCATAACTTTCATTCAAACAGTGCTACTTTTGAAAAGGTGCTAGAAAGATTTATACTGCCCGCCTCTATTTAGTTTGGCCTGAATTAGAAGTGCTACCACTAAAATGAAATTTGTAATTGTTATGCAGCAGAAAGAAACATTTAGGTGCTACATTAAATGTGAGATCTTTACCACTACAGTGAAATATTTTGTGCTATCACTACAGTTAAACATTCACTGCTACCACTACAGTTAAACATTTAGTGATACCACTATAGTGAAACATTTAGTGATACCACTATAGTGAAACATTTAGTGATACCAATATAATGAAACATTTAGTGATACCACTATAGTGAAACATTTAGTGATACCACTATAGTGAAACATTTAGTGATACCACTATAGTGAAACATTTAGTGATACCGCTACGGTAAAACATTCTACCACTACAGTAAAATGTTGAGTACTTCCACTACAATGACATCCTTACCTTCTCTCTCAAGTTAAAACTTATCAATAGTCTCTATAGAACTGATATTCTAGACATAGCTTACTGGTTGATTAAATTAATTGGTCAGACCCCTATTTAATTATCCCTACGTCTGCAGCCAATCCAGTAGTTTGGACATGTCCTTAACCTCTCTACACTCTTATTTCTCCCCACAGTAACAAGGACAATCCAGAAGTCTAGACCAGATCATTCCTCACATCATTAGATTTGTCTCTTACCAATCACTGGGGAGCGAACACACACACAATCAATAGATAGATAGATAGATAGATAGATAGATAGATAGATAGATAGATAGATAGATAGATAGATAGATAGATAGATACATACATACATACATACATACATACATACATACATACATACATACATAGATAGATAGATAGATAGATAGATAGATAGATAGATAGATAGATAGATAGATAGATAGATAGATACATACATACATACATACATACATACATACATACATACATACATACATATATACATACATACATACATACATCATATTAATAATAATAATAATCTTTATTGTCCATATGGAAATTTGTCTTACAATTTGTGCATTACACCAAACAAAAAACATTATAACTATAAGAAACCAAAGTGTACATTCACACCAGACGCACTC
>JAZGLO010005535.1:0-5000 GCA_036873155.1 Biomphalaria sudanica | reverse complement strand
TTAAAAAATTAAAATATTTCGGCATTAACGGTCCACTGCATCAGTGGATTAAAGATTTTCTGATAGGGAGAGAACAAACTGTAATAATAAATGGCTCTAAATCAACACCAATAACAGTAAACTCAGGTGTACCTCAAGGAACAGTCTTGGGTCCACTACTATTTTTAATTTACATAAATGATTTACCAAATTGCATTAGTTCAGGAACAAAAGTCAGATTATTTGCAGACGACTGCATAATATATAGAACAATAAAAACAAAACAAGACACAGATATTTTACAAAGAGAATTAGATGAATTACAGAAATGGGAATCAAATTGGAGCATGTCTTTCCACCCAGAAAAATGTCAGTTGTTAAGAGTAACAAAAAAAATTAAACAAATTAATTCCACTTATCTTATTCATGGCAAACCAGTAACACAGACTAAAAACTCAAAATACCTAGGTGTTATAATAAATGAAAAACTGTCATGGAATCCACATATTGATGAAACTATAAAAAAATCCAACAAAGCATTAGGGTTTATTAAAAGAAATTTCTATAAATCAAATAAGAACATAAAACTAAAATGTTATTTAACCTTGGTTAGGCCAATAATAGAATATGCATCCACCGTGTGGGACCCCTCAACTCAAGAAAACATTAAGAAACTGGAACAAACACAAAATAGAGCAGTGAGATTCATAACAAACGAATATTCACATTTGACTAGGGTAACACCATTAGTAAAATCACTAAATTTAGAAAGCCTTCAGGACAGAAGACTCAAAAGTAAAGTAGCAATTATACATAAAACACTGAACCATAATCTTCAAATACAAAAACAAAATTTAATAAAATACTCTGAAAGACACAAAAATAAAGGCACATTCCTCGTCCCATATGCTAGGACAAATTTGTACAAATACTCCTTCTTCCCTAGTGCTATTAGAGCATGGAATGGGTTGCCTGAGCTAGCCAGGAAAACCAGTGACTTGGCAGAATTTAAGTCATTGGTTAATATGCATGACTAAATGCATGACGCGTAGGACGTAATCATCTTCTTTTTTGAAGTAACGTCTGTATTATATAAGATAAGATAAGATCTAGTTGATAAGATGTGAAACCATTGCGAGATACGAATCGGATGCAAACATCCATGAAGTCATATATATATATATATATATATATATAGATACATCTAGTTGATAAGATGTGAAACCATTGCGAGATACGAATCGGATGCAAACATCCATGAAGTCATATATATATATATATAGATAGATAGATACATCTAGTTAATAAGATGTGAAACCATTGTGATGATACGAATCGGATGTCAACATCCATGAAGTGAAATAAATCACATGGTCACTTAAAGACTCTTGAATAATTACTATAAAATACTTAAGTAGCTACACAGTGCTCAGACTTAGTCCGATAGTTGACCTCTCTTTGACGTCATGGGGAGATGAACAGAATGACATGACGAGACAAAGATGTCCACGAAACAATGGGCGGAGTGTCAAGCGAGTGACAGACTCAACTATTTCAAATAGAATGGATTGGAGGAAGGTGTGTGTGTGTGTGTGTGCGTGCGTGCGAGGGGGTTAGGTCACGTTGGGTATCAGTGGCACGTAAATGACACAAAGATGGCACGAGAAGAATTTGAGTGTGACACAACTAGTGTGAGAATAGCTGGAGTGGGTGGGTTGGAAATGAAAGGGATTCTGGGAAACTCTTGACAGAAGAGAAAGAGAGACAGACGGACATATATATTTAATATAAGTAGCTATACAAGGATACAAGGATAGGACATGAGATGGGACTGATGGTATACAAGGATAGGACATGAGATGGGACTGATGGTATACAAGGATATGAGATGGGACTGATGGTATACAAGGATAGCACATGAGATGGGACTGATGGTATACAAGGATAGGACTGATGGTATACAAGGATAGGACATGAGATGGAACTGATGGTATACAAGGATATGAGATGGGACTGATGGTATACAAGGACACGAGATGGGACTGATGGTATACAAGGACATGAGATGGGACTGATGGTATACAAGGATATGAGATGGGACTGATGGTATACAATGTTATGAGATGGGACTGATGGTATACAATGACATGAGATGGGACTGATGGTATACAAGGACATGAGATGGGACTGATGGTATACAAGGATATGAGATGGGACTGATGGTATACAAGGACATGAGATGGGACTGATGGTATACAAGGACATGAGATGGGACTGATGGTATACAAGGATAGTGCATGAGATGGAAATTATGTGATACAAGGATCGGACATGTTCAATAAATCTATTAAATCAATACCAAGCATGATAAGAACGCACTATTGTCCACGAGTAACCAGTCAGTCATCTTCTAGTAGTACAATTGATCAATGATTCAGTCTACAATGTTTACAGCTATATAGAGAGTCGACCTTTTTTTTTGGGGGGGGGGGTTCTTTTGTTTAAAGACAGGGGCATACTTTTTATGTTTACTGAAATCAATACCAGACTACCTCTGTGTGTGTGTGTGTGCGTGAGTGTGTGTGGGAATGTGTGAGACAGAGAGAGAGAGAGAGAAAGAAAGAGATGGGGAGAAAGAGACAAAGAAAAAGAAAAAAGAGAGATAACGACAGAAAGAAAAAAAGAGAGAGAAAGAGAGAAAAGGTAGAGAAAGAGTGTGTGTATGTTTCCACTTGTATGTGCGTGTCTGTAAAAGTGTATTATGATTGTATGTGTATGGTCGTATGTGAGTTAGTTTCTCTCTAAGTACATTAACACATATAAAGAACACTTGACTAAATATACTTCTAACAGCTTCTGCTCTAAACGTGAACCAGTTAACATACGCCTATAATTTTAATGTTCATATTTATTCTAATCATTCACCAATCACTTGCCCATACATTACCTGTATTCTTCTGGTCAACACTGACCAAAGTTTTCTTTCCAATAGGAGTTGTGTCTGAACAGTTTCTGTTTGAATCCCATTGAGTTGATCATTTATTGGTTTGAAACACTTCAGCCGTGTATTTGTGAAACATAATTTGGAGTCAAGAAATCAATTCTTCAAATGTTTTGAAAATATCGTAACGTAAAACGACTTGAACAAAACACACACGCACAAACCGAAAGCTCGATAGAGCTGTTTACATATCATCCGAATACTGGCAGAGGCGGAACTGGCCTCGAGGATGGGGATTCTGTGACAGACCTCCAATTAACCTCTTTTTTTTTTTTTTGCTGAAACATTTTCAAATGGACTGTAATTCCTTGCGTTTAGGTTTGAGTATATAGGAAGGATAGTTTAAGAAACAAAAGAAAAGATTGTGTTAGTGTTTCATAGAGAGAGAGAGAGAGAGAGAGAGACATTATTTCATGTTTCATATGCAAGACATTATTTCGTGTTCCATAAGCAAGACATTATTTCGTGTTCCATAAGCAAGACATTATTTCGTGTTCCATACGCAAGACATTATTTCGTGTTACATAAGCAAGACATTATTTCGTGTTTCATAAGCAAGACATTATTTCGTGTACCATAAGCAAGACATTATTTCGTGTTCCATAAGCAAGACATTATCTCGTGTTCCATAAGCAAGACATTATTTCATGTTTCATAAGCAAGACATTATTTCGTGTACCATAAGCAAGACATTATTTCATGTTTCATACGCAAGACATTATTTCGTGTTTCATAAGCAAGACATTATTTCATGTTTCATAAGCAAGACATTATTTCATGTTTCATAAGCAAGACATTATTTCATGTTTCATAAGCAAGACATTATTTCGTGTTCCATATGCAAGACATTATTTCGTGTTCCATAAGCAAGACATTATTTCGTGTTCCATAAGCAAGACATTATTTCGTGTTCCATACGCAAGACATTATTTCGTGTTCCATACGCAAGACATTATTTCGTGTTCCATAAGCAAGACATTATTTCATGTTTCATAAGCAAGACATTATTTCGTGTACCATAAGCAAGACATTATTTCGTGTTGCATAAGCAAGACATTATTTCATGTTTCATAAGCAAGACATTATTTCGTGTTCCATATGCAAGACATTATTTCGTGTTCCATAAGCAAGACATTATTTCGTGTTCCATAAGCAAGACATTATTTCGTGTTCCATATGCAAGACATTATTTCGTGTTCCATAAGCAAGACATTATTTCGTGTTGCATAAGCAAGACATTATTTCATGTTTCATAAGCAAGACATTATTTCGTGTACCATAAGCAAGACATTATTTCATGTTTCATAAGCAAGACATTATTTCGTGTTCCATAAGCAAGACATTATTTCGTGTTCCATAAGCAAGACATTATTTCGTGTTCCATATGCAAGACATTATTTCGTGTTCCATAAGCAAGACATTATTTCGTGTTCCATAAGCAAGACATTATTTCGTGTTCCATACGCAAGACATTATTTCGTGTTCCATACGCAAGACATTATTTCGTGTTCCATAAGCAAGACATTATTTCATGTTTCATAAGCAAGACATTATTTCGTGTACCATAAGCAAGACATTATTTCGTGTTGCATAAGCAAGACATTATTTCATGTTTCATAAGCAAGACATTATTTCGTGTTCCATAAGCAAGACATTATTTCGTGTTCCATAAGCAAGACATTATTTCGTGTTCCATAAGCAAGACATTATTTCGTGTTCCATAAGCAAGACATTATTTCATGTTTCATAAGCAAGACATTATTTCGTGTACCATAAGCAAGACATTATTTCGTGTTGCATAAGCAAGACATTATTTCATGTTTCATAAGCAAGACATTATTTCGTGTTCCATATGCAAGACATTATTTCGTGTTCCATAAGCAAGACATTATTTCGTGTTCCATAAGCAAGACATTATTTCGTGTTCCATATGCAAGACATTATTTCGTGTTCCATAAGCAAGACATTATTTCGTGTTCCATAAGCAAGACATTATTTCGTGTTCCATAAGCAAGACATT
>JAZGLO010005532.1:440000-477398 GCA_036873155.1 Biomphalaria sudanica | reverse complement strand
GAAGAAAGGAGGAAGAAGAATGAGAAGGAAGGAGGAAGGAGAAAGAGAAGGAAGGAGAAAGAGAAGGAAGGAGAAAGAGAAGGAAGGAGGAAGAAGAAAGAGAAGGAAGGAGAAGAGAAGAAGGAGGAAGGAGAAAGAGAAGGAAGGAGGAAGAAGAAAGAGAAGGAAGGAGGAAGGAGAAAGAGAAGGAAGGAGGAAGGAGAAAGAGAAGGAAGGAGAAAGAGAAGGAAGGAGGAAGGAGAAAGAGAAGGAAGGAGGAAGGAGAAAGATAAGGAAGGAGAAAGAGAAGGAAGGAGAAAGAGAAGGAAGGAGAAAGAGAAGAAAGGAGAAGAGAAGGAAGGAACACAGAAGGAAGGAGAAAGAGAAGGAAGGAGGAAGGAGAATGAGAAGGAAGGAGAACGAGAAGGAAGGAGAAAGAGAAGGAAGGAAACACAGAAGGAAGGAGAAAGAGAAGGAAGGAGGAAGGAGAATGAGAAGGAAGGAGGAAGGAGAAAGGAGAAGGAAGGAGAAAGAGAAGGAAGGAGAAAGAGAAGGAAGGAGAAAGAGAAGGAAGGAGGAAGGAGAAAGAGTAGGAAGGAGAAGAGAAGGAAGGAGAAAGAGAAGGAAGGAGAAAGAGAAGGAAGGAGAAAGAGAAGGAAGGAGGAAGGAGAAAGAGAAGGAAGGAGAAAGAGAAGGAAGAAGAAAGAGAAGGAAGGAGGAAGAAGAAAGAGAAGGAAGGAGAAAGAGAAGGAAGGAGAAAGAGAAGGAAGGAGGAAGAAGAAAGAGAAGGAAGGAGAAAGAGAAGAAAGGAGGAAGGAGAAAGACAAGGAAGGAGAAAGAGAAGGAAGGAGAAGAAGAAAGAGAAGGAAGAAGGAAGGAGAAAGAGAAGGAAGGAGAAAGAGAAGAAAGGAGAAAGAGAAGGAAGGAGGAAGAAGAAAGAGAAGGAAGGAGAAAGATAAGGAAGGAGGAAGGAGAAAGAGAAGGAAGGAGGAAGAAGAAAGAGAAGGAAGGAGGAAGGAGAAAGAGAAGGAAGGAGGAAGGAGAAAGAGAAGGAAGGAGAAAGAGAAGGAAGGAGGAAGGAGAAAGATAAGGAAGGAGAAAGATAAGGAAGGAGAAAGAGAAGGAAGGAGAAAGAGAAGAAAGAGAAAGAGAAGGAAGGAAACACAGAAGGAAGGAGAAAGAGAAGGAAGGAGGAAGGAGAATGAGAAGGAAGGAGAACGAGAAGGAAGGAGAAAGAGAAGGAAGGAAACACAGAAGGAAGGAGAAAGAGAAGGAAGGAGGAAGGAGAATGAGAAGGAAGGAGGAAGGAGAAAGAGAAGGAAGGAGAAAGAGAAGGAAGGAGAAAGAGAAGGAAGGAGGAAGGAGAAAGAGAAGGAAGGAGATAGAGAAGGAAGGAGAAAGAGAAGGAAGGAGAAAGAGAAGGAAGGAGAAAGAGAAGGAAGGAGGAAGGAGAAAGAGAAGGAAGGAGAAAGAGAAGGAAGAAGAAAGAGAAGGAAGGAGGAAGAAGAAAGAGAAGGAAGGAGAAAGAGAAGGAAGGAGAAAGAGAAGGAAGGAGGAAGAAGAAAGAGAAGGAAGGAGAAAGAGAAGGAAGGAGGAAGAAGAAAGACAAGGAAGGAGAAAGAGAAGGAAGGAGGAAGAAGAAGAGAAGGAAGGAGGAAGGAGAAAGAGAAGGAAGGAGAAAGAGAAGGAAGGAGAAAGAGAAGGAAGGAGGAAGAAGAAAGAGAAGGAAGGAGAAAGAGAAGGAAGGAGGAAGGAGAAAGAGAAGGAAGGAGGAAGAAGAAAGAGAAGGAAGGAGGAAGGAGAAAGAGAAGGAAGGAGGAAGGAGAAAGAGAAGGAAGGAGGAAGGAGAAAGAGAAGGAAGGAGGAAGGAGAAAGAGAAGGAAGGAGGAAGGAGAAAGAGAAGGAAGGAGGAAGGAGAAAGAGAAGGAAGGAGAAAGAGAAGGAAGGAGAAAGAGAAGGAAGGAGAAAGAGAAGGAAGGAGGAAGAGAAGGAAGGAGAAAGAGAAGGAAGGAGGAAGGAGAAAGAGAAGGAAGGAGAAAGAGTAGGAAGGAGGAAGGAGAAAGAGAAGGAAGGAGAAACGAGAAAGAGAAGGAAGGAGGAAGAAGAGAGAAGGAAGGAGGAAGGAGAAAGAGAAGGAAGGAGGAAGGAGAAAGAGAAGGAAGGAGGAAGGAGAAAGAGAAGGAAGGAGGAAGGAGAAAGAGAAGGAAGGAGGAAGGAGAAAGAGAAGGAAGGAGAAAGAGAAGGAAGGAGAAAGAGAAGGAAGGAGAAGGAGAAAGAGAAGGAGGAGGAAGGAGAAAAAGAAGGAAGGAGAAAGAGAAGGAAGGAGGAAGAGAAGGAAGGAGAAAGAGAAGGAAGGAGAAAGAGAAGGAAGGAGGAAGGAGAAAGAGAAGGAAGGAGGAAGAAGAAAGAGAAGGAAGGAGAAAGAGAAGGAAGGAGAAGGAGAAAGAAGAAAGAGAAGGAAGGAGAAAGAGAAGGAAGGAGGAAGGAGAAAGAGATAGAAGGAGAAAGAAAAAAGAGAAGGAAGGAGGAAGGAGAAGAGAAGGAAGGAGGAAAAAGAAAGACAAGGAAGGAGGAAGAAGAAAGACAAGGAAGGAGGAAGGAGAAAGAGAAGGAAGGAGGAAGAAGAAAGAGAAGGAAGGAGAAAGAGAAGGAAGGAGGAAGGAGAAAGAAGAAAGAGAAGGAAGGAGAAAGAGAAGGAAGGAGGAAGGAGAAAGAGATAGAAGGAGAAAGAAGAAAGAGAAGGAAGGAGGAAGGAGAAAGAGAAGGAAGGAGGAAAAAGAAAGACAAGGAAGGAGGAAGAAGAAAGACAAGGAAGGAGGAAGGAGAAAGAGAAGGAAGGAGGAAGAAGAAAGACAAGGAAGGAGGAAGAGAAGGAAGGAGGAAGGAGAAAGAGAAGGAAGGAGGAAGGAGAAAGAGAAGGAAGGAGAAAGAGAAGGAAGGAGGAAGGAGAAAGAGAAGGAAGGAGGAAGGAGAAAGAAGAAAGAGAAGGAAGGAGAAAGAGAAGAAGGAGGAAGGAGAAAGAAGAAAGAGAAGGAAGGAGAAGAGAAGGAAGGAGAAGGAGAAAGTGAAGGAAGGAGGAAGAAGAAAGAGAAGGAAGGAGGAAGGAGAAAGAGAAGGAAGGAGGAAAAAGAAAGACAAGGACGGAGGAAGAAGAAAGACAAGGAAGGAGGAAGGAGAAAGAGTCAGTAGAAAACAACAACAAAACAACACAAGAGAGAGGGAATTAGAAAGAGCTCAATGTAAATGTTGTGGCTCATGAACTGTTGAGAAAGCGGGAGTAACAAACAATTTCTACGACTCGAACCAGGACTCAAGAAATCTATATAAGTGTCTTAGCTTCAAATGTAAAGAAAAAAAAGACCTCTAACTAGTACAACTTACTATCCAAGAGATAGCCCCCCCCCCCCCAACGACATTTGACCATGTTCTCTCTGCTGTTCTACAATTGTCATGAAAATTCTTGCTAACACTTCTGAGTAGGTCTCCTCATCTAACCAATTGGCCTCAAGGTAAGAACATAAAATGTGTTTGTATCCTTGCACCTGATTGGTTAAAATTTTAAATCTTTTCATTTTCTTGGACGATAAATATGTTTAAATGTATTTGCCAACAATTTGTTTTTATTATATTGAAAGGGTGCCCTATTTACAAAGCATGCAGACTTTGAATCTTATCAAAACACATTAACACCTTTAATGCTCCGCCACTGTCTGGGACTCCACCCCAGCCCATATCAGCTACCTGTTTGAACATTTCTAAATAAAATAAAAATGACAGGTGTTTGCGCTGTCAAGGTCGAATAAGTAACCTGTAGACACAATAGCCCCCACCTAATTACTCACCAAGAACTCGCCAAAATTCCAGTCGCTCACCGACAGTCTGACCTATATATGGACAAGCAGCACAATCTTAGCACTCTCAATTAGCGCACAGCACTAAGTTTTAATCACAAGATCATTTCTCTCTCTGTCTCTCTCTGTCTCTCTCTCTGTCTCTCTCTCTGTCTCTCTCCCTTTCTCTCCAATTATCTTTTGTAACTCGTGTAGACGGGTATGTTCAACGTATTTTGTCTCAAGTGGTTCTTCTATTCAATTGTCCTATACACCGCTGTCTCTCTCTGTCTCTCACTCATCTCCATTCCCTCCTTCTCTCTGGCTCTCAATTTCTTTCGTCTCTAAGTTTCTCTCTCTCTCTCTCTCTCTCATTGTCTTTCATTTCCGACTCATAACACAACAGTTGCCCCTCTTTCCCTCTTGTTTATCTCCCAGAACTCCGACGCTGAAGTCATAACAGACTTATTTCAATGGCCTCTCGGTTTCTGTTGTTCATTTTAGAACAAGAAATCAAATTCCCAACTCTCTCCTATGACAAGTATTAAATCTATCCCACCCTTCTTTCATTATACCACATTGCTGGCACGCCCATGGCATTAATCTGTGGGCTCAGCAGCCTTACACCACGTGTCAGAGCAAACACAAACCATTCATTTCCATGCCTCTGTGATGCTTTCATTCATAGATTACACCTTCAGAACACAGGTAGGTGACACCTACAACAGGTGAGCCTCACTAACTAACTATCTACACCAGCTTCTACCTCGAAATACAAATTCGTGTGAGTAGAGAAAGAAAAGAATGCGCCCTCTAGGAAGAAGTAAACACTAATGACAGAGGATGTGTACATTAAAAAGAAAAAAAAAACATTGGTTTGAAAGAAGGATGGAATACACTAATGTATGATATGCCAGGTAGTATGATAGCCTTTCGTTCAATGCAGTACATTAAAACTATAAATCTCTTCACTGAAATCTTTAAAAATGATGTGTAAAGCTGTCCACTTGTTCCCGAGCAGCTACTGCATTTCAAATGTCCACGCATGTCTACAAATGTCCACACATGTCTACGAATGTCCACACATGTCTACGAATGTCCACAAATATCTACGAAAGTCCACACATGCCTACAAATGTCCAAACATATCTACGAATGTCCACGCATGTCTACGAATGACCACACATCCCTACAAATGTACAAACATGCCTACAAATGTACTCGCATATCTACGAATGTCCATGCATGCCTACGAATGTCCACACATGCCTACAAATGTCCACACATGCCTACAAATGTCCACACATACTTACGAACGTCCACACGTGCCTAGGAATGTCAAAACATGCCTACGAATGTCCACACATGTCTACAAATGTCCACACGTGCATACAAATGTCCACACATGCCTACGAACGTTCACACATGCCTAGGAATGTCCAAACATGCCTACGAATGTCCACAAAGATTGTAAAATACTATACTTACTTACTTGCTTAGGTCCTCCCGCGCCGTTCGGCGCATTGGGCGGCAAGCTGTCTCCATAAAGATCTGTCACTGGCAATGTCTGAAGACTCCTCCCACCTGGTGTCCACTGTTTTGAGGTCCTCCATGAAGGTGTGTCGCCAAGTAATACGAGGGCGTCCCTGTTTGCGCTTTCCTTGTTTTGGCTTCCATGTTATCGCAACTCTTGATGTGCGCAATTCATTTTGACGTAGAACATGTCCCGCAAACCTCATGCGACGCTCAGTCACAACCTCACCAAGTGTTCGACTCCCAGTTCGGCATAGGATTTCCTTGTTTGAGACCCGATCTGTGTAACTGACTCCCAAAATCCGTCTCAGCCATCTCTGTTGAGCCACATTTAGTCTTTTCTCAATTTTGACAGATGACTTCCACGTCTCACATGCATATGTAGCAGTAGGGATGACGATTGTGTTGAGAAGGTGTATTTTTGTCTCGAGTCCAATGGCTTGGCTAGTCCAAATAGGCTGCAGCCTTTGGAAAATGCTCCCTGCCTTTCCTATTCGGCACTCTACATCATGGTAAGCATCTCCATCATTTGTTATGATGCTGCCAAGGTACGTGAACTTGTCCAGCTCTTCAAGCTTTGAATCGCCAAGTCTGACGGGGACACCCTTTGCCTTATATCCCACTCGCATAATTTTAGTCTTATCCAAGTTTATGCGGAGGCCAATTTTGGGTGCCTCTCTGTCTAGGCTCTCCGTCATTTCTTGAATGCTTTTATTTGTAGCCCCGAGTAGTGCAACATCATCAGCAAAGTCCAAGTCCGTCAATCGGAGCTGTTCATGCCATGGAATACCAAAGGCAGTCTGGTTCATTGCTCTCCTCATTATGTAGTCGATGGCTAGGAGGAAAAGGAAGGGAGATAAGATGCACCCCTGTCTCACACCTGTCTCGATTGTAAAAAACTCTGTTGTTCCTTCTTCTGTTTTAATGCAGCAACTAGATTGACTGTAAAGGTGTCGTAGGATCTGGACGAATTTTTCTGGGATACCGTATTCTCTAACTATTTTCCATAGTGATTCTCGGTGGATACTATCAAACGCTTTTTTGAAGTCCACGAAACTGATCGTTAGCCGTTGTTGGTACTCAAGACTTTGTTCTATGATATTTCGTAGAACGAAAATCTGCTCTGTACATGATCTGCCTCTTCGGAAACCTGCTTGTTCTTCTCTGAGCCTTTCATCTACAGACTGCTGAAGCCGTCTCAACAAAACAGTGCTGAAAACTTTGCCCGGGACAGAGAGGAGAGTAATGCCCCTCCAGTTGTTGCAGTCTGCCAAGTTGCCCTTTTTTGGAAGCTTTACAATCACTCCCTTTTGCCAGTCCTCTGGGACTTTTGAAGTTCGCCAACAGAGATTTAAAAGATCTGTCATTCTGTTAACGATGCACTGTCCCCCATATTTTAGCATTTCTGCTGATATCATGTCTAGCCCTGGTGCTTTGTTATTCTTTAACACTGCAATGGCCATGGTAACCTCCTCAGCAGTTATTGGGTCTGTCTTGACCTTGAGATCATTGTCTGGAGAGGGGTCCTTGAATATGTAAGTTTGGTCTGGCGACAGTTGGTTAAGGGTCTCTTTAAAGTGCTCTACCCATCTTGCATCCTGTTCTTCTTTCGTTAACAAAGTTTTGCCTTGCTTGTCTTTTATCGGTGCCCCGGGTGAAAAAGGAGGAGGGTTTGGCGTGGGGCTAGCGACCCCACCCTGTAAAACCACTATTGCTACAGAAACGGCAAACTCGACACATAATGAAAACTATACATGCGGCGAGGGCGGCCAAACCCTGATGACGGTGTTGGATCAAAGCCAACTGGAAGTCCAATACCCGATACATGGCAAGCCTTTCAACGCAAGGAAACCGACTCTTATAGGCACGTGGAATGTAAGAACCCTGAATCAATGCGGTAAACTGGCCCAACTTTTTAGAGAGTTTGACTCTTACCGGCTGGACATCCTTGGGATCTGCGAGATGCGGTGGACATCAAGTGGTCAAATAATCAATGATGGCAAGACAATAATATATTCAGGACATGATAAGGAGCACATTGGTGGTGTAGGAATCATCATGTCTAAAATAGCAGCTTCAGCGCTAATTGCTTGGAAGCCGGTCAGTGACCGCATCATTACAGCTCGACTCCAAACAAAGCAAATCAAAGTCACTACCATCCAAGCATATGCCCCTACAGAGGATGCAGAAGATACCATCAAAGATAGTTTCTATAACCAACTACAAACCACTCTTGATGAAACACCTACTCACGACCTAATTCTAATGATGGGAGACTTTAACGCCAAAATCAATCCCAACCGAACTGGCTTTGAATATGTAATGGGACCGTATGGCTCTGCAGAAAACATCAGTGATAATGGCGAGCGCTTGATTTCTCTATGTGCATCCAACAGCCTTTCAATTGGAAACACATATTTTAAGCACAAACAAATACACAAAAAAACATGGCGATCACCAAATGGAGAAACCTTCAACGAGATAGATTACATTTGCATCTCCAAACGATGGAGGTCATCTCTGTTAGACGTGCGGACCCGCAGAGGAGCGGATATCGGCTCAGACCACTACCTTGTCAGTGGCAAATGTAAGCTCCGATTGAAACACCAACCAAAACAAGCCACACGACCCCGCCCATTTAATGTAGAGAAGCTTAAAGACGGCAATACTGCAGCAGTGTTCCAATTGAAACTTACGAACCGCTTTGAGGCTCTTGCAGATATATTGACCCTTGAAGAAGAGTAGGCCAACTTCAAAGATATCACTATTGGGTGCGCAGAAGAAGTTATCGGAAGGAGGCGAGGTTCATACAAGGAACGGTGGATACAAGACAGAACATGGAAATTGATAGATGAGAGGAAAGAGACCAAACGTAGACGAGATCAGAAAAATGAAACAGGATCGCAGCCTAGCGGAAGAAGCCTATAGGGAAGCAGATCTGAAAGTAAAGAAAAGTTGTCGGCGAGATAAACGGGACTGGATTGAGCAGAAGGGACAAGAGGCACAAGCAGCTGCAAGCAGAAATGACACAAAAACCCTCCATCGTATTGTCCGAGATCTCACTGGAGCAAAGAGTGGACATGGGTAAAATACTATACAGACAATAAAAGAACTTCAACCCACCGGAAGGCTGGGCAATTACAAATGAGAATTGTGCGCACGACATAGAATCTAGATCTGGAATATCATAAGTTTAAAGTTATGGAAGACACTATTTGTGTAGTGTAGAATCTAATGTTTAGCTGAGATGGGATGGGTTGCTGGTGTTGTTTTTTTGACAAATGACAAAATTAGAAATTCGGAAGTAGATGGACACAGACACTATAACCAAGTTATTCAGATTAAAACATTGCTAATCCATTCCCTGAACTAAGTAGTTCCAACACTTTAGTACAGCCGGAGTTGGAAGCAGGTCAAACATCTCCACATTAAGTCCTAAACGCAAGTATGAAGTTTTATGATATTTACTATTCTTAATTCATGACTTCTTCGTGTCTTAATTCATGACTTCTTCGTGTCTTTGGTCATGACTTCTTCATGTCTTTATTTATGACTTCTTCATGACTTCTTCATGTCTTTGGTCATGACTTCTTCATGTCTGTGGTCATGACTTCTTCATGTCTTTGGTTATGACTTCTTCATGTCTTTGGTCATGACTTCTTCATGTCTGTGGTCATGACTTCTTCATGTATTTGGTTATGACTTGACTTCTTCATGTCTTTGGTCATGACTTCTTCATGTCTTTGGTTATGACTTCTTCATGTCTTTGGTTATGACTTCTTCATGTCTTTGGTCATGACTTCTTCATGTCTTTGTTCATTACTTCTTCATGTCTTTGGTAATGACTTCTTCATGTCTTTGGTTATGACTTCTTCATGTCTTTGGTTATGACTTCTTCATGTTTTTGTTCATTACTTCTTCATGTCTTTGGTTATGACTTCTTCATGTCTTTGGTTATGATTTCTTCATGTCTTTGGTTATGACTTCTTCATGTCTTTGTTCATTACTTCTTCATGTCTTTGGTTATGACTTCTTCATGTCTTTGGTTATGACTTCTTCATGTTTTTGTTCATTACTTCTTCATGTCTTTGGTTATGACTTCTTCATGTCTTTGGTTATGACTTCTTCATGTCTTTGGTTATGACTTCTTCATGTCTTTGGTCATGACTTCTTCATGTCTTTGTTCATTACTTCTTCATGTCTTTGTTCATTACTTCTTCATGTCTTTGTTCATTACTTCTTCATGTCTTTGGTTATGACTTCTTCATGTCTGTGGTTTTGACTTCTTCATGTCTTTGGTTATGACTTCTTCATGTCTTTGGTTATGACTTCTTCATGTCTTTGGTTATGACTTCTTCATGTCTTTGTTCATTACTTCTTCATGTCTTTGTTCATTACTTCTTCATGTCTTTGGTTATGACTTCTTCATGTCTTTGGTTATGACTTCTTCATGTCTTTGGTTATGACTTCTTCATGTCTTTGGTCATGACTTCTTCATGTCTTTGTTCATTACTTCTTCATGTCTTTGGTTATGACTTCTTCATGTCTTTGGTTATGACTTCTTCATATCTTTGTTCATTACTTCTTTATGTCTTTGGTCATTACTTCTTCATGTCTTTGGTTATGACTTCTTCATGTCTTTGGTCATGACTTCTTCATGTCTTTGGTTATGACTTCTTCATATCTTTGTTCATTACTTCTTTATGTCTTTGGTCATTACTTCTTCATGTCTTTGGTTATGACTTCTTCATGTCTTTGGTCATGACTTCTTCATGTCTTTGGTTATGACTTCTTCATGTCTTTGGTCATTACTTCTTCATGTCTTTGTTCATGAGTTCTCCATGTCTTTGGTTATGACTTCTTCATGTCTTTGTTCATTACTTCTTCATGTCTTTGTTCATTACTTCTTCATGTCTTTGGTTATGACTTCTTCATGTCTTTTATCATGACTTCTTCATGTCTTTGTTCATTACTTCTTCATGTCTTTGGTTATTACTTCTTCATGTCTTTGGTTATGACTTCTTCATGTCTTTGGTCATGACTTCTTCATGTCTTTGTTCATGACTTCTTCATGTCTTTGGTCATGACTTCTTCATGTCTTTGTTCATGACTTCTTCATGTCTTTGTTCATGACTTCTTCATGTCTTTGGTTATTACTTCTTCATGTCTTTGTTCATTACTTCTTCATGTCACTGTTCATTACTTCTTCATGTCTTTGGTTATTACTTCTTCATGTCTTTGGTTATGACTTCTTCATGTCTTTAGTCATGACTTCTTCATGTCTTTGTTCATGACTTCTTCATGTCTTTGGTTATGACTTCTTCATGTCTTTGTTCATTACTTCTTCATGTCTTTGGTTATGACTTCTTCATGTCTTTGGTCATGACTTCTTCATGTCTTTGTTCATGACTTCTTCATGTCTTTGGTTATGACTTCTTCATGTCTTTGTTCATTACTTCTTCATGTCTTTGGTTATGACTTCTTCATGTCTTTGGTTATGACTTCTTCATGTCTTTGTTCATTACTTCTTCATGTCTTTGGTTATGACTTCTTCATATCTTTGGTTATGACTTCTTCATGTCTTTGGTTATGACTTCTTCATGTCTTTGGTCATGACTTCTTCATGTCTTTGTTCATTACTTCTTCATGTCTTTGGTTATGACTTCTTCATGTCTTTGGTTATGACTTCTTCATGTCTTTGGTTATGACTTCTTCATGTCTTTGTTCATTACTTCTTCATGTCTTTGGTTATGACTTCTTCATGTCTTTGGTCATTACTTCTTCATGTCTTTTGTTATGACTTCTTCATGTCTTTGGTTATGACTTCTTCATGTCTTTGGTTATGACTTCTTCATGTCTTTGTTCATTACTTCTTCATGTCTTTGGTTATGACTTCTTCATGTCTTTGGTTATGACTTCTTCATGTCTTTGGTCATTACTTCTTCATGTCTTTGTTCATTACTTCTTCATGTCTTTGTTCATTACTTCTTCATGTCTTTGTTCATTACTTCTTCATGTCTTTGGTTATGACTTCTTCATGTCTTTGGTCATTACTTCTTCATGTCTTTGTTCATTACTTCTTCATGTCTTTGGTTATGACTTCTTCATGTCTTTGGTTATGACTTCTTCATGTCTGTGGTCATGACTTCTTCATGTCCTCAAAAATGATTGGACCATAGCACACTGAGCATGCTATTAGCATGAAAAATAATTTAAATAAAAAAAATATTAAAAAATAAATATATTCCCAATGTATTTTTCTTAGCTACAAACATTGTCTCAAAAATTAAATTTTATCTAGCTACAAACATTGCCTCAACGAAACAACTTAATCTAGCTACAAACAACGCCTAGTAAAATGTCAATGCTTCAATAGTATGAGATGTTGATAGGTCTTATTAAATATTTCCAGAAATGTGTATCAAGTGTAAGTGATATGTACAGTTAAACAAGTGATGTGTAGAAACAAATCTACACGTGCACTCTTATCTGTATTAAGGTCATTTCAATTAGTGCGCGGGAATATGTTGAAAGTGTAAGAACAAGTTGTTTTCTTTTTTTTTTTCTTTCACTTCTGTTTGTTGTCTGGCGTACTTTGTTTGTTGTCTGGCGTACTTTATTTGTTTGTATTCTAGCTGGTGGAAAAAAAATGTCTAGACAAATTTCTTGCTGAGCTAGCGGAAACTGATCTATCATTTATATTTAATCTTTTTTCTTAATTGCTTTGTTTATTTTGCTTTGAAGCGCAGACAAAATTATCAAAGAAAATAAAAGTTCTTAAACCCCAGGAAAAAATGATGTTTTTTTTTTTGTTCTTCTAACAAGAGAGTGCCAAATGACGTTTTGATTTGACATTTACACTGCCTTATTGCTCCATTTTTTTTAAAAATCCAGTTTTGTCTAACTTCGAATAGCTTACAAAACATTGTCTTAGACCTGCTATCGAGCTTTAAGGTCCAATAAGAATACTTTATGGTAGAGAGGTTGAATTTTAGGCTATTAGGAAAATGTAGAAACATTTCTAACATCATGAAACCAAATTCTAAAGTGTCAAGATGAACAAACAAGTCAGTCACGTGATAACTTTAATGTGAACAGCGGTGGTGTCAGAAGTTATCTAAGTGTAAGTGTTCGTACCACACTAGCTGGGGGGGGGGGCACCTGAAACATTTTGGAAATATTGCAAGAATATAAAAGTACACCAGTGCAGTTCCCCTCACAAATTTATTTATTCTGCCCTTTATTCAAAGCAAAAGACAGACTAATGAATTGGTGAAGGTGACCCTTTAGTGAGTCGCTGCCACTGCTCGAAGGCGTTAATTCTGCTACCTGTATTAACTGACAAAACATTGTCTTTGGCCAGGACTAGAAGCGCTCACTTTCAAACTTGGTAGATAGGTACAAACTTAGGCTATGACCAAACCCTACATGTATTATTGGTAGATAGGTACAAACTTAGGCTTTGACCAAAACCTACAGGCATTATTGGTAGATAGGTACAAACTTAGGCTAAGACCAAACCCTACATGCATTATTGGTAGATAGGTACAAACTTAGGCTAAGACCAAACCCTACATGCATTATTGGTAGACATCATTCAGTAAAGCGAGACAAGATAGTGGCAGTAGTCACACTCTAGTACACCTTAATGACATCAGATTTCATTCAAATGATATGGAGGACAGGGAGGAGATGGATGAGTACGCCGCAGTGATCGTGGATTAGAGGGATCTAATTCTTGTTGTTTTTACCTTGTACACATGCGCACATTTCCATGGCACCCTCCAGCAGCCCCGCCACTCACCCCCCCCCCCACCTTACTCACCTCCCTCCTACCAGAACCACTTTTTATGTTTACCTCCTAACATCAACAACGTGAGAGGAAATAGCTCAGCCTCCCCCTTCCACCCTCCCTAACTCATTGACAGATTGAGGTTGAAAGGAGGAGGAGGCAAGAGAAGTAGGGGCTGAAGGGGTGCCCGAAAAAGTCTGCTACCAGATAGTTTTCTTTTCGCCTTCACCCGGCTTTACGGCATTGCAAGAATGATGAATGCTCCTCCATGCAATATTAATCAACGTGTAAAACTGGCTTGGCATCATCGGATCCAATCTTTGAGTCTGCTTCATCCCGAGAGACATTGCCGTTCTCAAACTTCAAGCTCGAATTACCATTTCCAATGCAATCTAGCTGCACAGTTTCAATAATCTTGTCTTTGGTGCGTGGGAGCGGTTCTAAAACTAAGCACCGAGAGCTCGGATGTAGTCTACAAAACAGTGTAAGGCATTTTTAATCAAAGCGTGTATCATTTTGATGGCCACTCTATACAATATCATGCAGGTCATGTTGATGACACAGTCATAGAAATGGTTTTTAGGTAGAAATCTGTTCTGTCTTTCTATAAACTGCGTATAAAAAGAGAAACCTATAAAATTCTTTTTTTTTAAAGACAATACATCCATTATACAACTTAAGATAAAATATTTATAAAAATTATTTAAAAAATATAATGATCCAACTGGGTATTGAACCCGTGACTCCGCCTGCTACTTGAACGTACGTTGTTACCAAATCGACCAGCGAGCAATGCATTCTTAGGCAATTATTTATTGATATTATCATTATATGTACATCTAGAATCTAGATCTAACACTAGACCTAAACTTTTGATTTAGAACTCTTAAGATCTAGTCTAGGTCTAGGTCTACTTCTAGATCTAGAATGGAGATGTAATATTGTAATCTAGAGTACGTTGACGTTAGAACAATAAGTAAAACTTGGATAATCTTTCAATACATTTGACGCAACATTTATTAAACTCTTGAATCAACAATGCCTTACATTCGGAAATTCATTAACGCGATAGTCCTTTCAAAATAGATCATGTTGGCTCTAGGAGCACTCTAGGCCTAGGTCTAAGTCTAGTACTCCAGCCAAATTTACATTTATTTATTTGTTACTTTGAAAAAGTAAACTAGAGTTTTCTTTATGTGACCAACGAGCTAGTAATTCTTCCTCACCAATACAACTGCTAACTGTTCTGGCTGCAATACAGAGATAGGCCTATATTGTAACAATAAGGAAGAACATAAAAAAGGAATATAAAGAAGAGAGAAGGATAGATACAAAATAAAGAGAAAGTGGGTGACTCAGAGAGGACGAAAGGTGATTCAGAGAGGAAGAAAGGTAAAAAAAGAGAGAATAAAAGATGAAAAAGAGAGATTAGAGAAAGAAAGAGTGGCTGAAGAGAAAGAAATAATTTTATATAAAACAACACATGTTCAAAAATAATCTAAAAACTTTTTAAAATAACTAATTAACTTGTGGAACCCATATGAAATAATATAAGTATAGCTACAATCAGGGCATAATGAAGTCATTTATTCCATTCAAAATATCTTTTTTTTCCCACATTACACACACGCATTGGTTTTGAAACTTAATCTACAATTCTACATCTTCAATTTATGAACATCAAATTTAAAAAATAAAATAAAAAAAGGAGCGGGCACTCCGGATGTCTTGTCTACAAACTTAGCAGACGTTCAAGACTTTTTAAAACTTTTGTTTACAAAGCTTGTATCACCTCACTCTGTCCGTCTGTCTGGTACACGTTATTCCCCCCCCCTCCCCCTCCGGAGCAAGATGGAACTTAGAGCAATTATTAATCGTCCCTAACAAAACATGAAGCAATAAAATAGTTTACCACTTAACTGATAACTGGTTATTAATTACATTTGTTGAATATAGAGAAAGGGTAAATACATTGTACATTATATAGATATATGACTACAAATGTGAAGTATTTTATTTATTTTGTTTGTGTTTAAGATTTTAAAGCGTGTAGAAAATAAGGCAATACTAACGTCTCACAGGACGATGATCGTCTGATTGTTGATTTATTTTGAAGATATTGGCATGAAGTTTCAAATAAAACCAACGAATACACTTCACTTTGCAACCAGGGGCATTCTGGCCTTGGGTTAAGTTAGGACATATGGACTGCTGCCTGGTCGTTTGGTAAGTGCTTTAGATGTCATCACGATTGTTCCAAGTTTGAATTCTGCAGGATGTCTGATCTAGTAATTAATAAACTTCACGTCAAAAGGAACACCCACATCGTATGACAAACTGCTCGTTGGCTTGACAACCTGATCTGTGGTGGGAACGGCACCAAACCTGATAAAGGCCCCGTGTGTTACACTGTAACAGAGTTGGTAACATCTTATTTCTAAACAAGGATCAAGGAACGTCGTGATATATAAAATAAAAAGATTTATTTACAAACATTTAAATGTAATATTAGACAAATATTTAATGGATAAGTCTATTCCTGAACCCAATGCCTCCACCGCATACATTCGGTTTTAGATACACATCAGTAATGTGAGCAAAGGACGATGTCCATCATTCGTCAAGCTACTTGAGGACCTCATTGTCCGGTGTGCCAGTGCCAAAGGTGACACTGGACCTAAAGGTTCGGTGTGCCAGTGCCAATGGTGACACTATTCCCGCGACACTGGTCTGTGATTGACATCGTAACACCATGGAGGCGGAAAGAACGGTGAAGGCTGTAGAACGCACACAACAAATGTACCTACACAAACAACAAATGTACCTACACAAACAACAAATGTACCTACACAAACAACAAATGTACCTACACAAACAACAAATGTACCTACACAAATTAAATGTCATTTTAAAAAACACATTCCAGGACTGGAGGCTACTTGACAGGACGCGTGCCTATGACCTCGCCAGATTTGACCAGGTACCGAATAGCCAATAAAGCCGCCTCTTCTTCTTCCGTTGACCAAATCCAATTGACCGTGCGGGGTGACCCCCACAAACTGCCCACGGGGCAAATCATTAGCGGCGGCGATCTGTTGACATTGCTATTTAGAAGAAGACTGGAGAGAAGGGATGAGAAGAGCGGCCACCGTCCAGTACTTTGGTCAGAGATTACTCTTCAGATGAATGGATGCTAGATTATGGATTCACTTTTCAACATTGATGAAATGATAGCGTGGTGTGCAGGGGTTGTGAGGGAAGGGTCAAGGAGAGGGAGGTGTTGGAACAACTTCAATTGAAGACATCTCATAAGACACGCGATCTGATTCTCTTACTGACCTGAACGAAGACACATTTCATTTCGGTTGGATCCAGTGACTCACGCGTTTCTTAAATAGAGTACTGAGACTGCTGTCTTCGCTCCGTAAATTTGTTATAATGACATAAGTAATATTAGCAAGAATGTAAAATATTAACATAAAAGTGTTTGAACAAAGTGAAGGAAGACTCAGATAATAAACAATATCTTTATCAAAATTACCTTGCTAAACCTAATGTACTAGCTATTTATGGGAATATACGACTGACAGAAGAGCACTTTGATACTGAGTGGCTTAAATGTAGGTGAAGAACTGAAGTTTTACTCTGGACTTAATGAATGAAATAAAAAGTCACTCTTAGTCATTCTTATTCCGAACATAGACCTCCATCGTTACCCGCTATCAGCCTGTCCAATAGGTTATACAATCAAGACTGTACATAACAGCTGGGTTTGTTTCCTGATCTAAGTTCAACTTTGTGAAAGCGATATTGGAATGGACGTAGAGACAGACAATTAAACAATTAATTGTACAAATACTCCTTCTTCCTTAGCGCTATTAGAGCATGGAATGGGTTGCCTGAGCTAGCCAGGAAAACCAGTGACTTGGCAGAATTTAAGTCATTGGTTAATATGCATGATTAAATGCAAGACGCGTAGGACGTAATTATCTTCTTTTTTTGAAGTAACGTCTGTATTATATAAGATAAGATAAGATAAAGTATTTATAAACGTCTAGAGCAGAGATCCTCTAACTTTGTTACGAGTCAAGTTTCTTTCTGATCATTTTTTAAGGCGGTGAAAGACTAGGAACAAAGTAAAGCGAATGCGTGAATGTAAAAATAGTATAAATGGAGCTATCGAAATAGCTAATCGACATACATCCTTTTTTTCAAATAAAAACATTTGCTTGTAGGCCTACATATATTTGATTAAAATATGAAAGGAATAGAATTTATTTTGTATGTTGATGTGTTAAAGTAGATCTATCATCTTTAACCAAGAGTTTAATATTGGCTTGGATGAAGCTAGTTCTGCGCGTGTGTGTAGGCTTCGCTCTGCGCATGCGTGAACTTATTTGTTAGATGCACGCGACTCATGAATGGAACTATTAAAATACATATCAACACGACCTCGCAGCTATATCGAACGACTGTATGAAAAATGCTTTAGAAAAACCAATTTGAATGTTAATTTGATTAAAATATGAAATGAATGGAGTATAATTAGTATGTTCATGTGTTAAAGTATAAAACTATCTTTGCGAAGAGAAGTTCTATCATCCTAGAGCTGAATTAAAGTTTTAGACCTAGGAATAGAGAGATGTGTAACATTTCGGTCTTGTCTAATGAAAGAATGTACGTCGGGTATTCAAAATTCGTAGATATAAGGAACGAATTTATTTAAGTAAAAATGCTTTTAAAACACAAATTCGAAGGTTAATTTTATTACATAATGAGATCAATACACTATATTTTGTATTTTCATGTGTCAAAGTAAAAAACTATCTGTGCAAAGTGTAGTTTTAAAAATTTAATCTAGATCTTAATCCTTTCGATCTAAACAAGATAAACATGACCTCGATGAATGAAATAGTAATATTTGGGCATACGTCACGGTCCAGTTAGTACCCAAAGAACATTTATGCAAAATTTTATCAAGATTGGTCAAACGGTTTTGACTTCTATGCGTGACATACATATTTACATACGCTATATAAGATATATAAAGTATTTTATGTTGTTAGCTTCCACTCAGGGTTGTTGTTTCTTGTTTTGTGTGTGTGTGGGGGGGGGGATAGGACTAATTGACTTACAAACTGCTAAAGCTATGACCCTCTCCTCCATCCCTCAACCCTCGCGACTAGAACTACTTGAAAGTTCATGGATGTGTTCGCCGTTTTGGAAGTAGTGTGTGTGTGAGTGAGTTGGGGGGGGGGCGGAGCAGGGTGCAAGAAAGCGGGTTTGGAACATTAACAAGTGTCTGTTGTCAGTCAGCAGTCGATTCACAGATTGTCACAAAGTGTGACCATTTTATATTAAAAGTGTGAACGGAAAATTAGGGGCACCCCAACCGTCACTTCTCTCATGTCCAACAAATGTGAAAAAGGGAGGGGGCTAAATAAATCTTCGCCCACTGGGCTCCCTTGTCTCGACAATGTCCTGAGCTGACGTCATTACTGGATGAATATCGCGGGGTGTAAAATTCGATGCTCCGTGAAATGTCCAGAGCAAATTTGAACTGACCGATTGGTCCAGGACATCCAAGAAACATTATCACGTTGACTTGGTGATCCAACTCCTTGAACAGAGCAGACGTGAGCAACCAGAAATAATGTATCTCATTGACACCATTGAATCCAGTTCTATGGAGCTCAGAAGTTCGGAAAAAAAAAAGATTTATTAAGCGATGATTAACAGAAATTTTTGTAATCACTTTCCTAGCACAAACATGGAACTGTTGTTTGATGTGAACTGTTTGTTGTTTGATGTGAACTGTTTGTTGTTTGATGTGAACTGTTTGTTGTTTGATGTGAACTGTTTGTTGTTTGATGTGAACTGTTTGTTGTTTGATGTGAACTGTTTGTTGTTTGATGTGAACTGTTTGTTGTTTGATGTGAACTGTTTGTTGTTTGATGTGAACTGTTTGTTGTTTGATGTGAACTGTTTGTTGTTTGATGTGAACTGTTTGTTGTTTGATGTGAACTGTTTGTTGTTTGATGTGAACTGTTTGTTGTTTGATGTGAACTGTTTGTTGTTTGATGTGAACTGTTGTTTGATGTGAACTGTTTGTTGTTTGATGTGAACTGTTTGTTGTTTGATGTGAACTGTTTGTTGTTTGATGTGAACTGTTGTTTGATGTGAACTGTTTGTTGTTTGATGTGAACTGTTTGTTGTTTGATGTGAACTGTTTGTTGTTTGATGTGAACTGTTTGTTGTTTGATGTGAACTGTTTGTTGTTTGATGTGAACTGTTTGTTGTTTGATGTGAACTGTTTGTTGTTTGATGTGAACTGTTTGTTGTTTGATGTGAACTGTTTGTTGTTTGATGTGAACTGTTTGTTGTTTGATGTGAACTGTTTGTTGTTTGATGTGAACTGTTGTTTGATGTGAACTGTTTGTTGTTTGATGTGAACTGTTTGTTGTTTGATGTGAACTGTTTGTTGTTTGATGTGAACTGTTTGTTGTTTGATGTGAACTGTTTGTTGTTTGATGTGAACTGTTTGTTGTTTGATGTGAACTGTTTGTTGTTTGATGTGAACTGTTTTTTGTTTGATGTGAACTGTTTGTTGTTTGATGTGAACTGTTGTTTGATGTGAACTGTTTGTTGTTTGATGTGAACTGTTTGTTGTTTGATGTGAACTGTTTGTTGTTTGATGTGAACTGTTTGTTGTTTGATGTGAACTGTTTGTTGTTTGATGTGAACTGTTTGTTGTTTGATGTGAACTGTTTGTTGTTTGATGTGAACTGTTTGTTGTTTGATGTGAACTGTTTGTTGTTTGATGTGAACTGTTTGTTGTTTGATGTGAACTGTTTGTTGTTTGATGTGAACTGTTGTTTGATGTGAACTGTTTGTTGTTTGATGTGAACTGTTTGTTGTTTGATGTGAACTGTTTGTTGTTTGATGTGAACTGTTGTTTGATGTGAACTGTTTGTTGTTTGATGTGAACTGTTTGTTGTTTGATGTGAACTGTTTGTTGTTTGATGTGAACAAAAGTCAAGAAGGAGAAAGACGACTGAAAGTACAAGAGCTGCACCTGGTCATTACAGATGTGTCTAGTTGTGACCGCAGTTGTGGATCAAGGATTGGCCTCTTTTGTCACATGAGGAGATGTTGCAAAGACAACAGCGATTTCCCGAGACGTAAAATGCCACATAATTTTAATAATAATAATAATAATAGGCCTGTTTTGACCGACAAAACGATATATTTTAATGGACCTGATCTGCTGTTCATTGATAAGGAAAAAAAAAACGCTACCATTATTGACATCGCGTACCACTATCTCATAATTTAAGAAAAAGTTAAATGGAAAAACAACGAAAATATGGGAACCTAGGCTTGGAGATTAAACGTTTATGGAAGTTATCTAAAATAGCAATATACACCATTGTTATATCAACCGAGGGGATAATAGCAACTGACCTAACAGATACCTTCAAGGCCCTTGGCATTCCTAGGAACATTCTCGTTGCCTGTCAGAGGGCGGTACTGCTGCAGACCTGCCACATCACCAGAAAATTCCTCAGTGGACACTGATAAAGAGACTACATTGAATTTTGTTTCTCTTTAACGAAACTCGACCCTGGCAGTGCCAGAGAATGAATAGTCGTTCTACTCTAACATAATAATAATATGCAAAGAAACTGAACCACTTCCACATGACATGTCTGAGAAAAATACTAAATGTCAAATGGCAGGACAAAATACCAGATACTGAAATCCTTCGAAGAGCGTGTCTGCAAAGCATCCACACAATCCTGATGCAGTCCCAGCTGCGATGGGCAGGTCACGTCTACAGAATGGAAGACCACCGCATCCCTAAACGACTCTTGTATGGCCAACTAAGCAAAGGAAAGCGCTCGCAAGGTGGTCCAAGAAAGCACTTCAGGGACACCCTCAAAGCTTCTCTGAAGGCGTTCAGCATAGACCCAAGCAGCTGGGAGACAGAGGCACATGACAGAGCATCATGGCGTCGCGCTGTGAAAACTGGCGCACAGGTTGCTGAGGAAAAGAGAACAACGTTGGCAGAAGAAAAACGCCATAGAAGAAAAGCAAGGCATATGACACTAGCTCCAGCTGGAATAACCTGCACAGTGTGCAGCCGAACATTCCGGGCTCACTTAGGTCTTACCAGCCACATGTGGAGGCATAAAACCCCAGTGCAAAGCCCTCAGCCCCCTGGAGGACAAAGTGGTCATCATCGAACCACGATGGACGAACTATATATATATATATAATTATAATAATGATAACGATCTTTATTATCCGTGAGGAATTTTGGCTTACAATTCTGCACACAAAACATTGCTTATACCTCAGTTTCTCTTAAATAATACTTCAGAAAACATTAACAGTTTAATTATAATGTGGGTTGACACCGTAGTATTTTAATTTCCCTCTACAGTTTAATGACACTTACATTAATTACATTACAAATAATTGAGTGAATGTTATAGACGATATTAATCTCCTACTGGCCTTGGTCTTGTCCCGATGACATTAAAGGATGCCAGGCGACACTTCTAATGACAATATTTCTTAAATGCATCGAAGACGAAGGAGGAGCTGTCTGTCACACTCGTGTCTGTGACAACGTTGTCACCATGTGAATGCCATAATACTCGCTGTGTAACACATCACTAAGCGCCCATTGTCACCTGAAAAAGGAGAGGAGCTCATTTGTTTAATTCAGTATCTATTTCGAACAAGACGAAAAAATTAACGGTTCCATAAAAATGCAGAGTCCAGACCGTACCACATGATCAAGCGGTCAACATTATCGGGAAATTGTGTATTGTTCATGATCATTAAGATTGTTCATTTGTATGTACCGCTGCACTAAATGAGTTATGATCATTTTTCTTTCAAGATATTTGTATTCAGAAATAGTGGTTTCCTTCAAATGTTATAGGCTACATAACAACGCAAAGAACAACAAAATGTTGTGAAGATGATCGATGTCATGGTCAGGCGGCTGGCTCAAAGTTTCTGCACTATTTTCTTCGCCTATCCATGTGTTAATCTAGTCATGCACGTTCGTTGGGGACTTAGACCTCTTAGAAGTCATTGGGGACACAATCAGGCAACCTGTTTTAGGTTCTGGTACAGGCTGCAATCAGTCAACTTGTTTTGTGTTCTGGTACAGGCTGTAATCAGTCAACTTGTTTTATGTTCTGGTACAGGCTGCAATCAGTCAACTTGTTTTATGTTCTGGTACAGGCTGCAATCAGTCAACTTGTTTTATTTTCTGGTACAGACTGCAATCAGTCAACTTGTTTTATGTTCTGGTACAGACTGCAAACAGTCAACTTGTTTTAGGTTCTGGTACAGGCTGCAATCAGTCAACTTGTTTTATGTTCTGGTACAGGCTGCAATCAGTCAACTTGTTTTAGGTTTTGGTACAGGCTGCAATCAGGCAACTTGTTTTAGGTTCTGGTACAGGCTGCAATCAGGCAACTTGTTTTAGGTCCTAAAAGCACTTAGGAAGATCACCTCTTTCACTTTTTCCTAGCATATGGAATAAGAAATGTGCCTTTAACTTTGTGTCCTTCTGATGAGTATTTTGTTTTGTTTTGGGTTGCTATTTGTAAGTTATACTTTAGTGTTAGTGCTACCTTTCTTTTTAGTCTCCTGTTGAGTATTACCTGCACTAATATGTTTATTACACGGATATTAGACATGCTTATAGCTAATTACCTGCAAAAAATAGTCAACCTAATGTATAACAGGAATAAATATTACACCTGCATAGCTGGTATCACTACTGGCTCAAACTGTCTGCCCGATAAGCCCTGCTTAGCTCACCAACTGACCCAACTCCTCCTTTCCTTTTTCAAGATTTTAACTGTAAAATAGGAATGACCAGGGATCAATTGGTCATCCTGACCAGTGCATAACGTAGGGATGTCGTTTGTCTGTGTGCTTGACTGTTTGTGTTTGTTCAACACCTTGAATTGGGAGGGCGAGGTTCAAGGAAAGCAGTAAATACAAGTGGGAGCAAGTTCTAACAAGAGAAGCAACAGTCATTGCCTGGTCAGCTGATCGGCCTTAGGTCAGTTCATCAGTGTGCTTAGGACAGTTATTGTGTCAGGTTTTGTCAAGGCTAAAACAACAACAACAACAACAAAACATGAAGTCCACCAGATAGAGAAAGAAAACAAAAGAGAAGTATTTTTAATTCAACAATCAAACAGTAAAAAATAAACTTAATGAGGAAATGATTTGGTATAAAATACTGTGTTAGGAAATAATTCGTACTATATATTATTGAAGAAATTAGTTGTTAACATATACTTAGTTTGAGAGGAAATGAGGGCGAATGTTTTGTTGTGTAGGCTGGAGAGTATCTGATGAAACCATGATGTGGTCTGGCGTAATGCACATGAAATCAAAGGGCTAGTTGAAACGAAAAGGGTTACTAAGATACGTGATATGATTGTTTATGTGTAAAATGTTTCACATGTTACGGATGTTTCTTCAGATGTGAAGATAATTTACTTACTGGCCCAAAACCTCCTGCATGACCAGAGGGAGGGCAGCCGGTAGGGTATGAACCCGGGACCATCAAGACGACCGAACTGAAGTCCAGCGCAGATTGCACGAACAGGCAGCCATCTACACATGAGACAGTACAGACGTGTAGTTGTAGTGAGTTATAGATTGTTTAAAGTATCCATTTCAATTGTTTCTACATAAATATACTTTCAAGTTGAAACTTTTTATATTTTTAATGAAGGATACATTAAGTTTTGTTTAATCAAGAAGTTTGTTAAATCGTATTGTAAATTCGTTTAATACATTTCATACGCATACATCGGTTTAGTTGTTCTAGCTGTATGGAGCCAACGACTCAGCAACAACACGTTGTAATAATGATCAAGTTTGTTTTAACTCTAGACACAATAAACAACGTGTTGACAGTGTTAACAAAAAAAGCAGGAAGCTTCGCTCTAAAACTAAACTAGTCAATGGAGTTAGCGACTCGCAGGGATCTTTTCAATCGAAGAGTCTCACGTTTTCTTGCCTCTTAGGAAACTAATTTTGGAGACGGTATTAATACAAGGGAAGTCAATAAGCGAGATCAATGAATATGTCTCAAGCTTCATGTTAGTCTATTTTTGTTACATTTTTAATTTGAATTATAAAACTATGTGACCTTGCACTAGGAATAGGTCATAAGGACAGTGACCACTTTATTGGTAAATTAGTCCAGTGGTACTTATTGGTCCCAAATTGTATTACGTAGGCTATTATTTATAGCCCAATGAGATATAACTTGATGAGACATACAAATAATGAATTTTCCAAAAAAACAAAAAAACAATTACAGTAACAATAATAATGACTTATTTGAAAAAAACACGAAAGATCATCACTAAATAAGGTTGTATGCTCATTGGTCAACAATAGAACATAAAATAATGAAAAACTAAAATAGTAGGACAGGTCCAGGTCATAAATATTAAATGACCGTCATCTCCTGGACACGCTACTATCTCGTCTCAATAGCAAAACTTTATATCTCAGACCTAATTTAGTCATTAGAGTATAAACCAACAAAACACTAGTCGACCGGCGGCGTAGCATACGCCGCTATTTTGCAGGGCCTGCCTTAGGCCACTGCGACCTATGCGACCGCAGTGGACCCCGCACTTTCATAGGACCCGCGCTAATTCTAGGTGTATAAATTATTAAATTACGTAGTAAAGAATGAACAAAATGCAAAGACGAATATATTTTCTAATACAAACTCTTAAATTTCACTTATTATCCGTATCCCTACCCAAACTTGGCCCCGCAAAATCCGTTTCGCAAAGGGTCCCACAACGATTGAGTCGGCCCTGCTATTTAGTGACGGGTGAAAACAGCGTAGATTACTTGATCTTTCCATGGCTTCTTGGTCACAACGGTTAAGTCCGGCACAGCTATTTTGTGACGGGTGAATACTACTTGTTCTCCCCCCCTCTCTTTTTTTCGTAGGGTTAACTCTAGTCCGACTTGCAGAAATAAAAGAGTGATATTTCCTTTACTTCTTGTCCAAACTCTTGAGCCATGAAGAGAATTATGTATATAGATAGTTATAAATAATGTCCACTGGTCAGCGCAAAGGCTCTAGAGAAGGTGGCAATTCAATGCACGAAACATGGAATTAAATTACTTATAAAAGGAAGCTAATTTTCTTTTAAACAAGTCACAATTTTTATGCCTTGTGACGCATATAGTGTTTGTTTAATGACTGTATGATTTCTATTTGAAGGATATATTAGTTTTGTGTGTTCAAGAGGAAGTCTGGAAGTATTTCAGCTAGACAAGAATCACCGGTATGTAACTGGATATTAGATCATTGGATATTAGGTCCTTGGATTTTAGGCCGTTCGATTTTACTACTGCTTACAAATTCCATTGTAACACATGTAATGAGACTCAAAACAAAGTAAATAGTTGACAGCTACATGAGCACATGCACAGAGCTCATTTGAATTTCATCCCAGACTCCATGAGGAAATGCTCGTGTGTTGTGGAGAAAAGAAAACTGGTGAAACATGACAGCAATGGTTAGGGAGGGGAGGGGGGACTCTGTCCAGCTAGTACTAAGGGAAGTTCTGGAACATATTTTGCTAAGGATTTTTAAAAGTCCACGTGGTACGCGGCATGTGGTCAAACGATGTGGTACTCGGCATGTGGTTAAGCGATGTGAATTAACTGGAAGAGCAGTAAAAGAAAAAAAAAAGATGTTTATCTTGAACTGTGCTATCATCGTCTGGAGAAACTTGCCGGGAGGAGGGAAGGAGAGTTGACTGTTACGTACCATTTACATTGGCAGCCAACTCTCGGCATGTTTCCGTTGAAAGTCTCTAGGTACAGGGAGATGGGGCGGTAAGAAGAACGTGAAATCTTGAACATCTATTCCAAGGAGGCCAACAACAGTTTCAAGTTCCGGGACAACATCTTGACAAAATGTTGTCCCTTACATAAGAAAACAATACACAGTCCTTTCTGTATTACAAGTACGTACTTTCAGATGGACTTTAATATGCCCACTTTAAGACAACAAATTTAGAGAAGCGAAGTGCTGGCGTAGTGTTGGCGTAGTTCTGGCGTAGTGTTGGCGTAGTGATGGCGTAGTGTTGGCGTAGTGTTGGCGTAGTGCTGGCGTAGTGTTGGCGTAGTCCTGGCGTTGCTTATGGCGCAAGCCGAAAGTCAAAACGTAACTCTGGCAGTAACAAGATACAGCTCAACAAATATTGTTGAAACGAGCTACATCTACTTCTGGTAGACATGTTTCACCCATTGGGAATTAAGATGTCTTCAGATGGACAACCAGACTCGGAATGTTACCAGTCTCCACCTGTTCACTAGTTTCCAGAATCACTAAACCCAAGAAAGTTGTATTAGAATATTCCTGTAAACAAGAGTGAGGCTATACAATACTTTCATTTGGATGGCTGCCTATTCTCGTAGTATGAGTTCTGAACTGTTGTTTCAATGAGCTCCCCGTAACCAACCCCAGTCCTGAGATTTGAGCTGTTTAATTTTGATAGAACATCCGATACATGTCAAACAAACAATCCGAATCATGGTGTTAAAAAACATTACCACAAGAAATTCATAAACATTTTATGAATTGTGTAAATGTGACTGTGGATTAATATATTTGACGTATAGTGCGCATGCTAGCACGTGTAAAAAGTTTTAGGCAGTGCCGGTCTTAGGCCACTGCAAACTATGCGGCCTTAGTGGGCCCCGCACTTTCATAGGCCGCCAGCTAATTGTAGGTGTATATTATTAAATTAAATCATTATAACTTATGTTAGTGTTCCCGTGGCTTCCTGATTTTCCACGGGTCTTGGAAATCTCATGAAATCATAAAAATGTCATGAAAAATAGAAAAACTTGTCATATTGGGGTGTCATTCAATTACTTGAGGTCAACAATTCACGAAGAGAGATTGAACAACTTGGCAATACTTGCTATTGCTTTTGAGCGTGATCTATGTAGGCAAAAGAGTTTTGATTTATACTGTATGACTTCGCTACAAACAATCTCGTAAAGTTATATAGATCAGGAGTTTTTACTAAGTAAAGAATGAATAAAATGCAAAGATGAATTTATTTTCTAATACAAAATCTTAATTTTCACTTATTATACTTATCTCTACACAGACTGGGCCCCGCGCAATCCGTTTCGCATAGAGCCCCGCAATAGTTAGGTCAGGCCATGGTTTCAGGTAACAGTACATAAAGTACGTACTTTACAAAACAATGAATGAACTTCGCTTTTCTAGTTAAACTGTTGAATTAAACTTGTATTAATATGTGTGAATGTTTGCGTGCGTGTTTGAGGTTTTTTGTTTGCTTCAGTTTTTATTTTATAGCTCAAAATTTAGGTCGACATGACATTAATTGGTGAAAGACTTGAACATCTCCACTGACGTGTCATGTTTTTCTGTCACTCACCTAGTCCAGTCACCTGGTTATCCCCGTGAAATACTGCTGAGGATAAAACGGGTGGTAGAGATATAATATTGCACTTGGGTATACTGAGTTAGTTCACAGTACAATTCGGCTAAGTTGTGTTACCTTAAGAGCAAAACAAAAAAAAAAGTACTTTGAAAACGATGAAACGTGGTATAGAGTGCTCTGTCTGAAGCTTTCAAGATCTGACTGGGACTGACCTCTTTCTAAGAGAGTTCACATGCTGTACTTTTCGTATCGTTCTGGTGGTCAGTGCTGGCAGACAGTGCTGGCAGTTTTTTCCTAATTTCATTTTTTTTCACTATCTGAGCCAGGTTTCTACTCAAAGAGGGTAGGATTTTGTTTTAGTGTTTTTGTAGAGCGCTTGTTTCATGCTATGTCATGCTCATTGCTCTAGGACCCGATCTCTTGTGGTAAAATGTGTGGGCTGAGGTATAGGAAATGCTTCACAAAATCAAAATTATAATAGATTAACACAATTATAAGGTCGACCCAAGTGACTAAACATTAATATGACATTATTTGAAATAGGAAAGTAGAACAATAAAAGCAGACAACAGACAGCTAGGGAGTAACATTAAATATTAGTTATAGCAATAAAGGATAATACAATGGATAACAACATATACAGATAATACCTTAATGTATATTTCTAAAATGTTTGTAAGAAGAAAACTTTTTTTTTATGTTATACTTATTTCGTAAAAATGGTATAGGCTCTCACTGTTCAATACTATAAGTATACTGTGAACTCTCTTATAGTGCCAATCAATATAATAGTCAAATGTAAATCAAATTATTTGATTCTATATCTTCACTCAAGTCCAATCAGTTGCTGTAATTGTCATTCAATGCCAGCATTTAAATTAATCAATAATTCTTCTCTCTTATCCTATCTTATCTTATAAAATAAAATAAATTAACACGAATAAGAGCTAGTTATCGTTATAATCATACTTTTTTCAGCACTTTAAGTTGGTATTTCTTAGCTCCCCTTTCTTTTGTCTAGATTTTTGATATTTCAGTTGGCTAATACTCATCTCTAAAGATGGAAAGACATTTTTAGCAGCCGCCGATAGGGGAATAGACGCTCTTAGTTTTGTGTGAACTGTCCGTCCCGTTTAGATCTCGCAAACTAGAAAAGATAGTGAAAATCCGACATCATAATATTTTAAACCATTCAAAGTTCTGATGCAACGGCTACGTTTTTCTTTTCTGAAAGAGAAAATTTTAATTTTTAAAATCAACTATGCAAGCAGTTTTTACATAAAATTACACCATTTTTATAACTATTCACTATTGATACTAACAAACACTAGAGGCTATTTAGTAAGTGACACGCACACCTCTCCTATATTTGTAACACATTTATGCAAACAGTTTTAGATTGTTTGTCAAAAAATTATTTCTTTTACAATTGTATTGCTAAGTTAACTACGTTCTGTCATACTAACTATTACATTTACACAAAAATGTTTACTTTTATTTTTGAAGAGAAAAAAATCGATTTTGTATGCATATAAGTGGAACATTATTTGAAACAACAATTAATAAGTGTAGTTTTTCCTATTATCCCGTGAACTGCCAGGTGCTATCTCTCAAAGTAAAATACTGAAGAAAAGGAAGTGGAGAATTTTTTTTCGTCTTTAGGCTTTGAATAAGAGATTGACCCTTACAGAACAATTAGATCAATTATATATCTTATCTTATCTTCTTATATAATACAGACGTTACTTCAAAAAAGAAGATGATTACGTCCTACGCGTCATGCATTTAGTCATGCATATTAACCAATGACTTAAACTCTGCCAAGTCACTGGTTTTTCTGGCTAGCTCAGACAACCCATTCCATGCTCTAATAGCACTAGGGAAGAAGGAGTATTTGTACAAATTTTTCCTAGCATATGGGACGAGGAAAATCTTTAATCCACTTATGCAGTGGACCGTTAATGCCGAAATATTTTAATTTTTTAAGCAAACTATGGTGGTGAACTTTGTCAAAAGCCTTGGAAAAATCTAGTAAGATAGCATCTATTTGTTCACTCGTCCCATATGCTAGGACAAATTTGTACAAATATTCCTTCTTCCCTAGTGCTATTAGAGCATGGAATGGGTTGCCTGAGCTAGCCAGAAAAACCAGTGACTTGGCAGAATTTAAGTCATTGGTTAATATGCATGACTAAATGCATGACGCGTAGGACGTAATCATCTTCTTTTTTGAAGTAACGTCTGTATTATATAAGATAAGATAAGATAAGGAATGTGCCTTTATTTTTGTGTCTTTCAGAGTATTTTATTAAATTTTGTTTTTTGTATTTGAAGATTATGGTTCAGTGTTTTATGTATAATTGCTACTTTACTTTTGAGTCTTCTGTCCTGAAGGCTTTCTAAATTTAGTGATTTTACTAATAGTGTTACTCTAGTCAAATATGAATATTCGTTTGTTTTGAATCTCACTGCTCTATTTTGTGTTTGTTCCAGTTTCTTAATGTTTTCTTGAGTTGAGGGGTCCCAAACGGTGGATGCATATTCTATTATTGGCCTAACCAAGGTTAAATAACATTTTAGTTTTATGTTCTTATTTGATTTATAGAAATTTCTTTTAATAAACCCTAATGCTTTGTTTGATTTTTTTTATAGTTTCATCAATATGTGGATTCCATGACAGTTTTTCATTTATTATAACACCTAGGTATTTTGCGTTTTTAGTCTGTGTTACTGGTTTGCCATGAATAAGATAAGTGGAATTAATTTGTTTTAGTTTTTTTGTTACTCTTAACAACTGACATTTTTCTGGGTGGAAAGACATGCTCCAATTTGATTCCCATTTCTGTAATTCATCTAATTCTCTTTGTAAAATATCTGTGTCTTGTGTTGTTTTTATTGTTCTATATATTATGCAATCGTCTGCAAATAATCTGACTTTTGTTCCTGAACTAATGCAATTTGGTAAATCATTTATGTAAATTAAAAATAGTAGTGGACCCAAGACTGTTCCTTGAGGTACACCTGAGTTTACTGTTATTGGTGTTGATTTAGAGCCATTTATTATTACAGTTTGTTCTCTCCCTATCAGAAAATCTTTAATCCACTGATGCAGTGGACCATTAATGCCGAAATATTTTAATTTTTTAAGCAAACTATGGTGGTGAACTTTGTCAAAAGCCTTGGAAAAATCTAGTAAGATAGCATCTATTTGTTCACTATTATCTAAACCTTTTGAAAAATACTTAGTATGCCATCAGTTAAGTCAGGTTCACATCGAATTTCTCCTTCACTTTCATCATCTGCTAGACAGTTGGGGCACCACACAAGATCTGTCAACCTTCTTTCTCAATTCTTCTCTGTCATTTGCCTTTGATAGAACTTCATTCTGATATTTTTTCTGAAAATATTGAAACCTAACTTTTTGCCTGCCTGGGTGGATCACTTCGGGGGCCGATTTAGAGTTTGTGTTCCCACACAAAATGTCTTCGTAAGCTTTTTTTTTTTTTTTTGTTGTTTTTGTTTTATGTATTTAAAATCTCTCTCAATCTTCCTTTTTTCATTTTCTTGCGTTTTTCTATAAATTATCCTACGCCTTTCGGTGGCAAACTCTATCCATAGAAAGCTGTCTTCAGCAATGTCTGCAACCTCTTCCCAACAGGTGACCACTGTCTTGAGGCCATCCAAGGTGAGGCGCCAAGATATACGAGGACATCCCTGTTTGCGTTTTATTAATATTGAAATCCTCATCATTACACATATCAAGAGAAAGAGAAAAACAAACTTGATCAAAAACATCTAACGGAAATACATACACACAGATATACATACACACTGATCTACATAAACACAGATATACATACACACTGATCTACATAAACAAAGATATACATACACACTGATCTACATAAACAAAGATATACATACACACTGATCTACATAAACAAAGATATACATACACACTGATCTACATAAACAAAGATATACATACACACTGATCTACATAAACACAGATATACATACACACTGATCTACATAAACAAAGATATACATACACACTGATCTACATAAACAAAGATATACATACACACTGATCTACATAAACAAAGATATACATACACACTGATCTACATAAACACAGATATACATACACACTGATCTACATAAACAAAGATATACATACACACTGATCTACATAAACAAAGATATGCATACACACTGATCTACATAAACAAAGATATACATACACACTGATCTACATAAACACAGATATACATACACACTGATCTACATAAACAAAGATATACATACACACTGATCTACATAAACAAAGATATACATACACACTGATCTACATAAACAAAGATATACATACACACTGATCTACATAAACAAAGATATACATACACACTGATCTACATAAACAAAGATATACGTAGATACGCACACAAATACTTGCTTAGAACATTTGTGTATATCTATATAAATACCCAGTAACCAGTAACCTAAGAGTGTTTCATTAAAGTTTGTGTGTACACACACACCCACACAACACACAACTTATTTGCTAGTTAGCATGGAAAGAAAAAACAGCATCAGTGTTCAGACTAGCAAACGACCAGTCACGTCTCAAGGAAGATTAAACAGAATTGTTTCAAAAATCTGCTTTTCATACTGCAAATTGCTGTTTGCAAAATCTTTGTTGCAGAAGTAGAAAAGGCAAATTGGGGGTGGGGAATGATGCGAGGCAAATAAAAGAGAGGTAGGGGAAATAGACTTGAAAGGACATCAGACCTGTCCTTGTCCATGCAATCCCTGTTAAGTTCATCTACTGATGGAGCAGATCTCGGAGAAGGGAAGGTAGAAGGATGAAGTTCTGTTCTGATCTAAAGGCTGCAAGAGCCGCCTCTAATCTAATTGTATGTCATGTGTGTTTACAGTCAGCGCAACTTTGTAGTGAAGGCTTGAAAATAACTTCAGAGTACTGTGCACTGCACCAACAGGGAACGTGCAACAGGCACATACTTCAGTGTAGGTGGACTAGAAGGAGAGAGAGAGACAGAGTAATATTCATACGTTAGAGAAATCACTTTTTACAATACCTCTATTCAAGACAGAACTTCATGGAACCTTCAGGAACAAGCTTGGAACCTGGACTAGTCGCGGTTCTCAAAAATGGCTCTAACGAGTTTTCTAGAAATGTAACAGTTAATGTAATGCGCTGAGAAAAAGAATAACTAGCTCGTTGGCCACACGGGGACAGCTCTAGTTTGACCGTAACTAATTTTACAAAGTAAAAAATTATTAAATGTAAATTTGGCTGGTATTTATTATAAACGTTTGCATTGAGAGAGTGAGAAATGAGCAAAAAATCCTAGCAACCACCAATTCCCACTCCAAGAGGAGAGACGTTCATGTTTTCACCTCTTGATTGTATTGGTTTGTTAACCTCCCACCCCCACCTTTCCCTTCTGGGTGAAACATATACCTTCCAACCTCTATTAATAAATCTGGTTCAAAGAAACGACATAGGCTCGAAACAAGAACAAGAAGGTACAAAACAAAAAAACAAAAAAACCCAACTTTTCTGAAATTTGGCGGCTGCCTCCAGAGAAAATGAAAACAACTGTCCAGCACAAGTAGGTCATAGAGACAAGAAAAAAGTTGTTCAAGTTGACATCAGATCTACGGATGTGTTTATGGGAAGAGGGGTGGAGGAACATACCCACAGAGGAGGGTAGTTAGCAGGTGAGGTACCAGCAAGGTCTGTAAACTTACTCAAGATCTAAAAAAAAAATAAAAAAAGGGTCTACCCCTACCCCACCCCCCTTTATTTTTATTTGTCTCTAGACCCGGCACTCTCTTCAAGTCAGCCATTTTACTTTCAGATGAGTACTCAAACGTTTGTTTTTTAACCTTTTACTTTAAAAAAAGAAAGACAAGTTAATGTCTACGGTGGAGTACTTGGTTCAACTCCTTCCCCCTCCGCCACCTGACTTCCTTCTAATAGGGGCGGGAGAAGAATTGAGGTGGAAGCAGGAGTAGATTGTTGAGGCAGTACGGGGGGGGGGGTGGAGGGGGCATCAAAGCAGTCCACCCCGTCCACCCCGGTTTCCTTTTTATTTTCATCTTTAAACCATTTTGAACTTTCCATGGAGCTATGAACTTAAATTGTCTCACCATGTTAAATGGTATAGTTTTCCTTTGAGCTGGCTGGCGCTACACCAGAACATGGTCATGTTTAAGTAGGTAGGCGCTACACCAGAACATGACCATGTTTAAGTAGGTAGGCGCTACACCAGAACATGACCATGTTTAAGTAGGTAGGCGCTACACCAGAACATGACCATGTTTAAGTAGGTAGGCGCTACACCAGAACATGGCCATGTTTAAGTAGGTAGGCGCTACACCAGAACATGGCCATGTTTAAGTAGGTAGGCGCTACACCAGAACATGGCCATGTTTAAGTAGGTAGGCGCTACACCAGAACATGGCCATGTTTAAGTAGGTAGGCGCTACACCAGAACATGGCCATGTTTAAGTAGGTAGGCGCTACACCAGAACATGGTCATGTTTAAGTAGGTAGGCGCTACACCAGAACATGGCCATGTTTAAGTAGGTAGGCGCTACACCAGAACATGGCCATGTTTAAGTAGGTAGGCGCTACACCAGAACATGGCCATGTTTAAGTAGGTAGGCGCTACACCAGAACATGGCCATGTTTAAGTAGGTAGGCGCTACACCAGAACATGGCCATGTTTAAGTAGGTAGGCGCTACATCAGAACATGGCCATGTTTAAGTAGGTAGGCGCTACACCAGAACATGGCCATGTTTAAGTAGGTAGGCGCCACACCAGAACATGGCCATGTTTAAGTAGGTAGGCGCTACACCAGAACATGGCCATGTTTAAGTAGGTAGGCGCTACACCAGAACATGGTCATGTTTAAGTAGGTCATGTTTAAGTAGGTCATGTTTAAGTAGGTCATGTTTGCATCAAGCGAAAAGTCGGGGAAGGAGTAAAAGCAAATGTCTCGTGTGTCGAGGAATTGTCCCATGACTGAGAGATTGGGCAGTAAAATAACAAGCACCAGCACCGTGAAATAGATTCGAACCCTTGTGCTCCAGCTAGTTCTCCTTGTGTTGACAAACATATAGAAAGTGTAATGGAGAAGAAAGTAAGTAGGAGAAAAACGTTGAGTGATGTGACATGGCCACCAAGGGCGTTAGGGATGGTGAAGAGTGGATTGTTTTCCCCTGTGAGTTGTCTGACATGCCCAGCTCAATGGCACCAGTTTGTAGTTCCATACAATCAACAGACACTGTATAAAGGCAGTTTTTTGTAATGAAACAAGTGACTCTAATATTCAGCTGCTGAGTAAATAATCCAAATATTCACTTAGGAGAAGTGGCGTAGCATCCATGGCGCGATGGGGTTCAATGAACCCTGGCCCACGACCATTTAGGTGCCCACACCCGATGGTGTAACAACCATGGGGCCAGGGCAGGATTTACCTCTATGTAACATAAGCTCTAGCTGAGGGCCTCCAAGAAATTTTAGTAGTTACATACAATATCTGGACTTATATGGGGCCCCATTTCTCAAATAGCTATAGGCCTTTTCAATTCTTTGTAAAAATAAAATGGTTAAAAAATTTTAAAGTTTCCGTAAACCATACAGCACGTCATATCAAACTTTATATTAACTTCAAAACATTAACATTTTAATAAGCTTTTTTTTTTCCTCTTTCTATGACCAGACATCTTTAGATTTAGACTTCCAATTAGATAGTAAACAAACAAAAGAAACATCATATTCTGTTTGTTTCTTAGGGAAACGTTCAAGATGTTGACTTATCGTGTCTGAATTAGTGAGGTTTATAACTTAAATTTTAAAGATAGAGCGATAATTACATTTACCATGGAAAAGTATCTTTCACTTGAATGGCCGCTTTGTCGTCTGGTATGTGCACTGGAAAGTCGTTCGGATGGTCTCAGGTTTATACCCTGAGACATCATTAATGTTGTTTATTCTCCAACCATATCATCAAAAAAATAGGCCTACTAATTACTTAATTTCATTAACAAGTTTGCCAAAAATACAGACAACAACCTTTCATTTAGTGGTCATCGCGAAGAGTTTAGGTGACACAAGTAACAACGACAATGTCTTAGCAGTACATATACATTCTTCAGAAAACAACAACAAAAGCAATAGCCTTTATCTAGATCCTCAGATTCAAAACGAGATAATGGACCATGTTGGGCAATGCCATTTTAGCAAAAATACTAAAAGAGATCCTATCTGCGCCACTTTTCTCTATGATGCTTGACACACTCAAGAAGTGTTCAAAGTTTGTTCAATTTGCATTATTTTCTGAAATTGTTTAGTGAGCTCTGACGACGAACTACCCAAAGAAATTGCAATTAGAGAATTATTTGTAGATTTGTGAGAACCAGAAATCTGAAGGATTGACTGAACAAATACTCTTAAGTAATAAAAATCACCATCTTTTTTAAAATTACTTACGATGCCAAGTCAATGATGATTTTCAATATGATCCCACAGTACAATGGCTTTCAGATATTGTTTCAACAAAAGCAGCCGCTTGCGCATTAAGTTCATTGTGCTAAACAGTACTTCAACATAGTTTCAAATGTTTCGGCCAGCTGTGATCAGTGTGACCACTGCTTAGGAGAAGTATAACTAGGCAAATTTCATATTTATATATTCACAAATATAGTATACAAGTATATATACATCGATGTATTGTGTTTGCTTGTGTGGGTATGTGCTTGTAAATATAAATGACACTACTAGACACCAACACACACACATATATATATATATATATATATATATATGTTACCCGCGACGCGCGGGTCTTTATTTGCGCATTCATTACTGTCGATATAGTCACTGAGAGTGTTTTGTAAACAATTAAACGAAATAATAATGTAATAAGTAAAGCGAATGTGTCAATGTAAAAATAGTGTGAATGAAGCTATCAAATCAAAATAGCTAATAGGCTTAAATCCATTTTTTCAAATTAAACATTTGCTTGTAGGACTACATATATTTGATTAAAATTTGAGATGAATAGACTTAATTTTGTATGTTCATGTGTTAAAGTATAAAGTAGATCTTGAGTTAGACATAGATCTAAATCTACACTAATCTAGAGTTAAAAATTGGCTTTTATAGAGTTCATTCTGTGTTGCGCATGCGTGAACTTTTTTCATAAATGAATATAGGCCTATCTCAACACTGCTACGCAGCTCTAGCGAACAAATGTATTAAAAATGCTTTAGAAAAACAAATTTGAATGTTAATTTGATTAAAATATGAAATGAATGGACAATAATTAGTATGTTTATGTGTTAAAGCATAAAACTATCTTTGCGAAAAGAAGTTTTATCATCTTAGAGTTCAATAAGAGTTTTAGACCTAGGCCTAGGAATAGACTCAGTAGAGAGATGTGTTAATGTGTAACCATTTGGTAATGTCTAATGAAAGAATGTTCGCCAGGAAATCTGTAGTCACAGATATCAGGAACTAATTTATGTAAAAAATGCTTTTGAAACACAAAATTGAAGGTTAATTTTATTATATAATGAAATCAATGGATCTTCTTTTGTATTTTCATGTGTCAAAGTAAAAAACTATCTGCGCAAAGTGTGTTTCTTAAAATTTGATCTAGGTCTAAATCCTTTCGATCTTTTCTCATGTCAACATTGTTAACCGTTGTCTAGATCCATAAATTA
>JAZGLO010005532.1:375000-435000 GCA_036873155.1 Biomphalaria sudanica | reverse complement strand
GATGTAAATATTCTGATATATATTTTACATAAGTTTTCAACTAACAGGAGGGACCCATCATTATATTATAGCACCCGGGCCTACGGGTACTTTGCACCGCCACTGATGTGTGCGTGTGTGAACTTGTTTGAACTTTAACCTCCTAACCTCCAAGAGGTTTTGTACTAAGTTGAATTCTGTTTTGATGATATTTGGCTCAAAACACATGATACCACCCCCCCACACACACACAAACAATCAGCGTTCTGAAAGTTATTGAAATATCCCCCCCCCTTTTTTTTTCGTGTACCTCTCTGACTTTGTCACTCTCTCTTTCTTTCATCCATTTTTTTTTTACTTTCTTTCTCACTCTCTTTCTTATACTCATTATTTGGCTTTCATTTTGTTTCTCATTAGCTCTCTTTATAATGTTATTTATTTGTTCTTTCTCTCTCTCATTCTCTCTCTCCTTTACACTAACATTCTTCTCTTTCTGTGATTTTAAATTACCATAGAAAGCAATATTGTGTCTGGAGAGAGAGACAGAGAGAGAGAGAAGACATACACTTTATTGATAAGGTAAATAAAATACTAAAACACTACTTGTCTATAAACAAGTTCAATCTAGTATTTAATGATCTGAATAAAGCCACATGTCAGCTACAGTCATGAATAAGAATTGTATTAGGTATAGAGGATTTCAAATAATGTGTTTTAGAAGATTCTTAGAAGTATTGAATGGAGAAAGAAGGTTGACAGATCTTGTGTGGTACCTCAACGGCCCAGGTGAAAGTGAAAAAGTGAACCTGGCCTAACAGATGTCCTATAATGATTATCTAATTGATCTAACTGTTCTCTAAACGTCAATCTCACAGTCAAAGCTTCAAGAAGAAAAAAATTCGTAAAAAAAAAAAAAAATTCTCCCCTTCCTTTACTTCCGGGCTTCATGTTCATTGGATGGCAGTGCACGTGATGATAGGAAAGTCTACTTATTAGTTGTTGTTTTAAATTAAGTTCCACTTATATGTATACTAAATAGGTTTTATTTCTCTTTAAAAAGTAAACTTTTTGTATTTGTCATATGTTAGTATGAAAAAAAAATAATTTTCGCCTTTAGAAAAGAAAAAAGTAGCTGTTGCATCAGAACTTTAAAAGGTCGAAAATATTACAATGTCGGATTTTCAATATTTTTTTCTAGTTTACGAGATCCAAACGGGACGGACGGACAAACAGACAGACCACACAAAACTAATAGCGTCTATTCCCCTTTCGGTGGGCTGCTAAAAAGTAGCCGTAGCATCAAAACTATCAAAGATCTAAAATGTCACGATATTAGATTTACAATATCTTTTTTAGTTTTTGAGACAGACATTCGGACGGATGGACTTCACACAATTTAAAGGCTAGTCTGGAGTCTGTGAGACCATGCACTTCCCGGGGCAAATGTTGCACTTGTCGCACTTCAATCGCTTTACAGACGTATTTGCAATTTTTAACCTGAGTGGGTTGTGTGGATATTATAGATGAGAAATGGGGCGGGGGGGGGGAATATGAATGGTTGCACAGTTTGTGCTTCTTCAATTTTACAATTACACCACACAGGTAGAGACTATCTATTAGGTCGACTATACATTAGACCAATGTTTTCCAAACTTTTTCCTTCAAGGAACACTTCGCACATTTTAAGTATTTAGAGTAACACTTTGCATATTTTTTAGAGACATTAATTTACGTGTGGCCTACAAGATGTTATTCCAGTAGTTTGTGGAAAACCTTTTCAAGCCTCTCGAAACACTAGGGTTCAGACCTCGCGTAACACTAGTGTTCCAAGGAAGACAGTTTGGGAAACAATGCAAATACATTGCACAAACTGTACTGACTGATTATACAATGGACAGACTACACATTAGACAGACTATACACTAGACATTTACAGTCTTCTTGTAAAACCTTAACCTGACATCTTGTAAGCCAAATATTTGTTTGGTAACCATTACAGTTTATAAGCGAACAAAAATGTCTATATTAGTTGTCTCTCTCTCTCTGTCTCTCTCTCTCTCTCTCTCGGTCTCTCTGTCTCTCTCTCTGTCTCTTTCTGTCTCTCTCTCTGTCTCTCTTTCTCTCTCTCTCTCTCTCTGTCTCTCTCTCTTTTTCACTCTCTCTGTCTCTCTCTCACTCTTACTCTCTCTCTCTTTATTTTTGGAACGAAATAAACTTCACTAACGGACTAGCACGTGTGCCTACCAACAATCACACACACACACACTCGCACTTTATAATCACAAGCACACCCCACACATAAGCCAGCACCTACACTAAATGTTTGTGTGTGTGTGTGCGTGAGGTACTAAGATTCCTATAAACCTTTAAACTGCTGGAAGTTATTGGAGGAGAATTTGACTTGCTCTGGTGACCTAGACTGCTCACCTATAGAAGCGTGGGAACCCATCAGACACCTTCTCTCTCCCCCCACATATTTGTTCCATCACCTCTTCAGCCCCCCCCCCCGTTCCATCGCCCCCATTTCTTCCCCGCGTGTGTTTCAGACCTGACCTGATCATCTGTTTCCAGGCGTTTTCCCTTCTTGTATGTCTTAGCCAAATATTTTGAAGAGAACACAGAGGTGTCGGCAGAGGTAGGCAAGGAGGTAAGCACGAGTATAGGGATTTAGGCAAAGAGATGAACATATGTTGAAAGAGGTAGGCATAAACGAAAGCAAGGATAGGCAGAGATTGGCATGGAATATACACATATAAGCGAATGATGAGCATTCACCAACACTTGGCAGTAGATGTACACACTAACACCATACAGAATATATGCACTCACCAACACTTGGCAGTAGATGTACACACTAACACCATACAGAATATATGCACTCACCAACACTTGGCAGTAGATGTACACACTAACACCATACAGAATATATGCACTCACCAACATTGGCAGTAGATGTACACACTAACACCATACAGAATATATGCACTCACCAACACTTGGCAGTAGATGTACACACTAACACCATACAGAATATATGCACTCACCAACATTGGCAGTAGATGTACACACTAACACCATACAGAATATATGCACTCACCAACATTGGGTAAAAGGTGAGCACATTGAAACATTGGATGTGCACGCAACAACAACGGAAAGAAGAGGTGCGCGTAATAATAGAGGCCAGAAGTGGGTACAAGTAAATACACGTATCAACGTTGGGGGTGCACAGAGGTGTATACTAACACTTGGGACACGTACCTACCACCTCACATCTATTACTATTACCGTACTCTTTTTTTGTTTTCACGACAGGGGGGGGGCGTCTGAACGGAAACACATAATCATTTACCATGCCCCTTTGTATATTGTAGATTAAAGAAGGCTGGAGAGACAACTGGCAATAAACATCATTTAAATATTGATGATTAGCATTTATAATGTGATGAAAGTTCCACACAAAAGATTTTTAATAGCGCTTAAAATGAAGGAAGTATATCTTGCGAGTAATAAATCGTTTTTGGTCAATTTAAATTGCTATACTTTCGATTGTGAAAATATTTAGTTGTTCTAGACCTAAGGGAAGTAATAACAGATTACATTTTCGTTTTTTTTCCTCCTTGTTCACTGCAAGTGTGAGAATTAGTGAAAGGTGAGTCGTTAGTGAGTCAGGGCTCTGAATATTATATTATAGATTTGGTGACTGATTTCCACACCAAAGTTTGATCAGTGTTTCGTATCTCTATTGAACAAATAGACACAACAGTAAGTTATCTCTCTGTCACTCTCTTTCTCTCCTAGTTTCTCATTCTCTGTCGACTATCTCTCCTTTTCCTTCTCTCTGACTCTCCTCTTCAATCTCTTCTGTCTTCTTTACTTTTCTTTCTATCGTCTTCTTTCTTTTTTCTCCTTTCTCTCTCTCTCTCTCTCTCTCTCTCGTCCCTCTTTCAACTTCCTCCTGTTCTTACTTCCTTCTCCCTTTTCTCACTCCTCTTCTTTCTTCTTCTCTTTCTCTTTCATTATCTTTCTCTCCTCTTTCACTCCTTCTTTTTCTATTGTCATCTTTTTCATTCTATCCAGTCTGTTCTTTCTTCTTCTACTCCATTTCATATTTCTCTCTACTGTTTTTATTAGAACCTCCAACTCTCTTATTGCAGAGTTCAATACAATCTAACACCCCCCCCCCCGAGCATTGCCTTGACATACGTTCCCAGTAACCTCCGGTATTTAGGTACAATCTTTCATAGATCGCAAGCTTTGAAAGCGATACCTTTTGTCACTTTACTTATTTTGTAAATCCCCAAAACCAAAAAAAAGTTATCAGTTCAGTTCAGCCCCTAATGGCCGACTTTTCCAGCAACCTAAAGTCTCTGTAGACCTGGAGATCCATGTCCAGTAACCTAAAGTCTCTGTAGACCTGGAGATCTCTATCCCAAATGGCCAACTCTACCAGCAACCTACCTAATCTATGTAGACCTGGAGATCTCTATCCCTAATGGCCAACTCTACCAGCAACCTAAACTCTATGTAGACCTAGAGATCTCTAACCCTAATGGCCAACTCTACCAGTAACCTAAACTCTATGTAGACCTAGAGATCTCTATCCCTAATGGACAACTCTACCAGCAACCTAAACTCTATGAAGACCTGGAGATCTCTATCCCTAATGGCCAACTCTACCAGCAACCTAATCTATGTAGACCTAGAGATCTCTATCCCTAATGGCCAACTCTACCAGCAACCTAATCTATGTAGACCTGGAGATCTCTATCCCTAATGGACAACTCTACCAGCAACCTAATCTATGTAGACCTGGAGATCTCTATCCCTAATGGCCAACTCTACCAGCAACCTAATCTATGTAGACCTGGAGATCTCTATCCCTAATGGCCAACTCTACCAGCAACCTAAACTCTATGTAGACCTGGAGATCTCTATCCCTAATGGACAACTCTACCAGCAACCTAAACTCTATGTAGACCTAGAGATCTCTATCCCTAATGGACAACTCTACCAGCAACCTAAACTCTATGTAGACCTAGAGATCTCTATCCCTAATGGACAACTCTACCAGCAACCTAAACTCTATGTAGACCTAGAGATCTCTATCCCTAATGGACAACTCTACCAGCAACCTAAACTCTATGTAGACCTAGAGATCTCTATCCCTAATGGACAACTCTACCAGCAACCTAAACTCTATGTAGACCTAGAGATCTCTATCCCTAATGGACAACTCTACCAGCAACCTAAACTCTATGTAGACCTAGAGATCTCTATCCCAAATGGACAACTCTACCAGCAACCTAAACTCTATGTAGACCTGGAGATCTCTATCCCTAATGGACAACTCTACCAGCAACCTAAACTCTATGTAGACCTGGAGATCTCTATCCCTAATGGACAACTCTACCAGCAACCTAAACTCTATGTAGACCTAGAGATCTCTATCCCTAATGGACAACTCTACCAGCAACCTAAACTCTATGAAGACCTAGAGATCTCTATCCCTAATGGACAACTCTACCAGCAACCTAAACTCTATGTAGACCTGGAGATCTCTATCCCTAATGGACAACTCTACCAGCAACCTAAACTCTATGTAGACCTGGAGATCTCTATCCCTAATGGACAACTCTACCAGAAACCTAAACTCTATGTAGACTTAGAGATCTCTATCCCCAATGGACAACTCTACCAGCAACCTAAACTCTATGTAGACCTGGAGATCTCTATCCCTAATGGACAACTCTACCAGCAACCTAAACTCTATGTAGACCTGGAGATCTCTATCCCTAATGGACAACTCTACCAGCAACCTAAACTCTATGTAGACCTGGAGATCTCTATCCCTAATGGACAACTCTACCAGCAACCTAAACTCTATGTAGACCTAGAGATCTCTATCCCTAATGGACAACTCTACCAGCAACCTAAACTCTATGTAGACCTAGAGATCTCTATCCCTAATGGACAACTCTACCAGCAACCTAAACTCTATGTAGACCTGGAGATCTCTATCCCTAATGGACAACTCTACCAGCAACCTAAACTCTATGTAGACCTGGAGATCTCTATCCCTAATGGACAACTCTACCAGCAACCTAAACTCTATGTAGACCTGGAGATCTCTATCCCTAATGGACAACTCTACCAGCAACCTAAACTCTATGTAGACCTAGAGATCTCTATCCCTAATGGACAACTCTACCAGCAACCTAAACTCTATGTAGACCTAGAGATCTCTATCCCTAATGGACAACTCTACCAGCAAACTTAACTCTATGTAGACCTAGAGATCTCTATCCCTAATGGCCAACTCTACCAGCAACCTAATCTATGTAGACCTGGAGATCTCTATCCCTAATGGACAACTCTACCAGCAACCTAAACTCTATGTAGACCTTGAGATTTCTATCCCTAATGGACAACTCTACCAGCAACCTAAACTCTATGTAGACCATGAGATTTCTATCCCTAATGGACAGCTCTACCAGCAACCTAAACTCTATGTAGACCTGGAGATCTCTATCCCTAATGGACAACTCTACCAGTAACCTAAACTCTATGTAGACCATGAGATTTCTCTCCCATCTCTTAAATACTCCCCCCTCCTTTTTTTTCCCCACTCACCTTTCACTTTCTAACTCAAACCTGATGTCAGTGTTTTGACGGTCATGACCCCTGCCCCCACCCACCACTTTTCATTTCCGCCAACACACACGCGCGTTACATTCACATACAGACCTCTAGCTCAAACACACACACGAATACATACACACATATACATACATACGTACATACACATACTTGTTTTATTTGAACGCTGCAACAAAAATCTAGACTTGAATTTCTACACCTCTAGTTGGTAGGAGTAGCAGGATAACCTTCTTTTGACTGTCACAGTTTAACAAAGAAACAAGATTACAAAGAGAGTTTCTGTTGTCACACAAACTCAGAGGCTTCCACCACTTGTAAACCTCCGAGCTGAGATTAATCCCTTACTGTACGGTCCAGGTATCTGGCAGTGTTGCGTAGGATTTTCGCTTGTCTCCGTATAGGGCAACACCCTGCATGCACCAGTTCTATCTGTTCCAAGACTAATAGTATCTTCCAATGTTTCTGTCGAGCACCCTGCAGTCGTTGAGGATGTGTTCTAATGTCTCCTCTTCCACGTGACAGTGTCGACATCTGGGATCGTGGTTTTTTAGGATCTTAGCGAAGTAGGCTCCTATCGGACATTGTCCCGTACGAAACCGCGCCAAAATTGCTTGATATTTGTCTGTCTAGCTGCCATCATTCGACTTTCTGTTTGAGCTATTGAGAACTTTCCAGGCATCAATCAGATCCCGTCCATCAGTAACGTAGTTAGACATTTCTAATAGTGTCAGACTGAAGGAGGCGCAAGGTTCCCATTAGCTTAATTTTATTTTTTTTAGTGAATTCAGCTATATAATATTTATATAAAAAATAATACCAAATTTACAATTAAACTTAAAAAATAGTAGGCCCTAATATTCAATAACTTAAAAATCGGCTACTCAAAGGTTTTATTGAAAAAAAAACATGAAAATTAGAATAATTTTTAAATGTAATCGCTGTAAGTTACTGACATAATTTTTGTATAATAATTAGCCTATAAAATTAATGAAAATGTATGCCATTTTATTCAAATTTTCTTTCTCACGCACCTTTACTAGTATATTTCAAGGGCGGGGGGGGGCGCTGGCGGATTTTTTAAAAAGAAAAATACAAAAAGGGGGCGGTTAAACAAAAAAAGGTTGAAGACCACTGATTTAGACCATTGGTTCTCAAACTGTGGTCCGCAGATCCCTTGCTGACCCAAGGGGACCAAGATATGACGAGATGACCGTAGGGGTCAGCAGAAAGATGAAAATTGCAAATGTTTGACTAAAAGCCAAGTTCTCATATTGTATCATTGAAATCAGTGGGCCATTTTTACTTCCGACACGCGTGTCGCGAGCTACATCAACAAAAAGGTACAAAAAATGAAATCAAAATTCACCTGAAACTATATGAAACTATTGGATCTAGTACTTACATTACTTAATGGAATATTTGAAGTCTATCATTTTTCACGTGTCTGAAAATGGCCTCATTTCTCTACTTCAAAGTGAGCAACAGTGTAGTTAGCGACTCATTGTAAAGCTCCTTTCACTATTCCTGGTAGATTCTACATTTAGAGTCCCATTTCATTAGCTTATAAACACACAAATGTTAAAGGTTAGGGTACCAATCCATTAGAGAGAAAGTGAGGGCACTAAAGAAGGTCAAGATACATTTTCAATTTTTCTTGGAGGGGGGAGGATTCTACTTTTTGTGTCGACGTTTCGGCGGGCCGGATCTGACCCGCGGGTTGTACTTCGGGCATCACTGGTTTAAATAATAATCAACTGGCCCATCACTCCTGTCTATTACGAATTCTTCTACGACGACGTCATTTTTGACGCAGCTTGGTAGAACAACAAAGTTTGTGAACAGTCCTCTGGTAGAACAACAAAGTTTGTGAACAGTCCTCTGGTAGAACAACAAAGTTTGTGAACAGTCCTCTGGTAGAACAACAAAGTTTGTGAACAGTCCTCTGGTAGAACAACAAAGTTTGTGAACAGTCCTCTGGTAGAACAACAAAGTTTGTGAACAGTCCTCTGGTAGAACAACAAAGTTTGTGAACAGTCCTCTGGTAGAACAACAAAGTTTGTGAACAGTCCTCTGGTAGAACAAAAAAGTTTGTGAACAGTCCTCTGGTAGAACAACAAAGTTTGTGAACAGTCCTCTGGTAGAACAAAAAAGTTTGTGAACAGTCCTCTGGTAGAACAACAAAGTTTGTGAACAGTCCTCTGGTAGAACAACAAAGTTTGTGAACAGTCCTCTGGTAGAATTGCGTATAAATATCAAATTTACTCCTATGACAAACCAATAAATGTCTCTAAATTTGTTTACTTTATCACGCCATTCAAAGACGTTTTAATTTTCTAACCGACACTATGAGACACAACAACACACCAACACACCAACACACCAACATCAGTGTGATTATTAATCGTTTATATGTTATAATGAATTATTAATTCCTACAGCGGTACTTCATGTTTGATACTTAGTGTTGTTGTTGTTTGGCATCTAACCGTTAGATTATGTATACATATTTGAAACAAACATCTGAAAAAGAGCAAGAGTGAAACGGAACTAGTGACACTGAACTGAGGCACGAGGCTGAGGCCGCACCGTGTAAAGCTAAATGACGTAACTACACTTGTGCCTATTGACAGTTTCCAAGTTATTTGGTAGAGACAAACACCAAACAGGGATCAGCCAAAATGTGTCATTTGTTGGAAGGTTTCATCGAACAAGCGTTTCAAAGCTACTCAACTGATGCGTCATCTTGTAACTAATGAAACTGAATCTAAAGACAAACAAATTGATTTCTTTTAATGTGAAGCAGAAATGCAGGGCAAATCAGCAGAAAATTCTAAGTAATGAGAAAACAGTGAATGAAAAAGGTCTTAAAGTTTCCTAAGTCATGTTATTGTGAACATCATAGAGCACACACGGGTGCGGAGAGTTTGATTATGTCCGCGGCTTGAGAAATATTTGATTTAGGCATTCAAATCAGAGATTTATGATATAGCTTTCGATTGATTAAGTTCGAAATAGTGGTATCAAAATGTTAGGCCATTGGAAATATATTTGGAACTTTTTGACATGCTCTGGACAACTTTGTATTGTCATTGTTTAAACATCGTTAGAGGCATTGAAACCAACAGAGAGCGGACGATATTTCAAACATTATCTCTCTGTCTGTCTGTCAGTCTGTCCAAGCCTCCGTCTAGCTGTTTATTTTGTTTTTTAGGTCATCCGACAACGTTTGATTATATCGTCGACACGTCACGCGCTGCTTGTCAATTGGTCCAGTGAGCCATCACATTTATTTTCAGCGCATGACGTCATCTTCCGTGGATTCGCGACTTGCCCTGGAATAGTCTTAACATGTCACGGACTGCAGTAGTGCAGCCTGTGCAGGGTAGAGAACTCAAAGTTTTTAAATCATTTTTTTTTAAACCAATCACTCAAGGTTTCCTTGATTAAAAATGGGGTCAAATAATATTTGTTAGAAGGCGTCTTCCATTTTTAAATCTTTCTGATGGAACTCCAGTCTTTTCCAACTCTTCTTTGTGTGTGTGTGTAGCATTTCGATGTGTGTGTGTGTATGGTATATGTGACGTGAGAGAGATGCGGGGAGGGCGGGGGGTAATGGAGACAACGAGAAAATAGGGGGGGGGGATTTGGTGTCTGCTCGGAACATCATTTTAGCAGCTGACTTCAGCAAAGATTTAAAATAGTGTTTGAATGATCAACGGTCGACATGCGATGACCCAACCAATGTCGGTGTACGGACTGTGTGAGGTTTATCCATAATTTACAAATAAAATAACGTTAGCCTTCGTTATTGAAATGGCTGTTGAAAAGTTATTGATTAAAATGTAGTCGTATAGATTTAACGTGGTATTGTCTATATCCACAGGACGACCCCATTCTATTCCACTAGGGAATGAATCAGGTGTGGTATGAACATGATAGTCTATCGAACTTTATTTTCTAACACATTAAAGCTACACAATTCATCTATTGTCTATCAAGACATATGCTTGATATTGTATCGAACTTAGATCTACACAATTCATCTATTGTCTATCAAGGCTTGTGTTTTATTTGAAAACAATAACTTAATGATAATCAAAAAGTTTGTCTGGTAGATTAAATTCAGTCCATCTGTCACATGAGTTATCACAGTTATGACATGATTCTGACTGCTATAGATCTAACACCTTCCAATGTAGTGATGTTCTCTGAACTTTGTTTGCGACATCTGACATCCGAATGTGACGCCCTCACTTGGCGCCCTACGGTAGCCTATCAATCTGATCCATTGCCAAGTGACTAAGCTACCATTTCGCGCACAGGAGTGACAATATACTACAGTCTTACCCATCCCTCACTAACTCGATCTCATAGAGTTCCAGATCTATTGCAGCTCCTTTCTGACCTTGCTATCTATAAATATCTTAAGGGCGTCTGTTTCTGTCGCCCTCGGTAACGAAGGTATCATGTGGCCAGCACAACGATCAATCTTTACTTTCCCAAACTTATGTCAGGTACCCATTACAGCTGGATGGACTCAGAGGCGCCCTAAGAATCTCGAAATTAAAAATCACAGTCTTCATCAGGATTCAAACAAAGAACCCCAGGTTCGGAAGCCAAGCGCTATACTACTCAGCCACCGCGCCTCCAAATGCAAGCAAATCCATGGCCAGCTTTTATTTAGAGCTCAGCGTGAGGGGGTGCTGTGGTGTAGATGTTTTGGAGCTTCTGATTGGTGGAAACAAGAGAGTTCTACATAATCCACATGTCTGGCAATTAAAGAAAAAAAAAAGATAGATAGATAGATAGATAGAGAGAGAGAGAGAGAGAGACATACACAGACAGACAGACAGACAGACAGATAGATGGATAGATAGAGAGAGAGAGAGAGAGAGAGAGAGAGAGAGAGACATACACAGACAGACAGACAGACAGATAGATGGATAGATAGATAGAGAGATAGATAGATAGATAGATAGATAGATAGATAGATAGATAGATAGATAGATAACTTATTCATGTTGTGAATGTTTGAGAGATCTACATTGATTTTGCATCCATAATTAGCTCTATCTATACGTTTGAAAAAACAAACTGTAACCACTCGTTGCTAATATCAATCTTTTCTTTTCATAGCAGTATAGCTAATATTTGGTGAGACTAGAAGATAGTGTGACCATCAAAACTGACCATTCGTTCGATCTTATGAAGTGAGAAGGAACTAATGAGGTGGAGACGCATATCACTTCACTTTTGCCTGTCCCTTAGTCTGTTGGACCGTTGGGGCACCACATAGGATCCGTTGACCATAGTTCTCCATTCCTCTCTGTATTTTGCCTTTGATAGAATCTCTTTGAATGACAGACCCTTCAATTCTTTTATATTGTCTTCTCATTGCTTTCTCTGCCTCTTCTTCTTTCTCCTGGTACTATTCTCTGAAGGAAGGTTTTTGCGAGCCCTGGGGACCTTATGATATTTCACTTATGAATATCTGAAAGAGACATAGAATATATAGATCTATGTAGTTGTGAAACATGATATCAACTCACTGTAGTGTAAAGTAATACTTCAAGAGATTTAAAATAAATACTTAATAAAAAAAAAAAAAAGCCTTCTTTAAGAGTAGTCGTAGAAGAGTTGGCATTGCTTTTGTACACGTCTCGCAGTCGCACTACCATAGACATACATTTCTAATCTCTTAAACAGTAGGAAGTCTTCAGCCTTCCGAATATGTCCATACGAGTGAGACTTAAATTGTTTTTAAGTCTATAATAAAACCAAAATGATGTTCTAGAATTGATCCACATTGAAGTGAATCTAGAGAAGTGAATCCAACTCGTCATCATTTATCAACAACATAACAAAACTGTACTATGCAAGATTGCCCTAGAAGTATTGAACGTAATAAGGACATTCTAGATGTACATTCTATAAACTATACTATACATTGTTGACGTCGGTCAAAGTTGTTCACAAATAGTAAGATCTGGAAACACTGGAGAGATTTAGGTGGTGGTGGTGGGTTTTTTTTTTGTTTTTTTTTGCTCACCACATTTAGATTTCCTGATAGGGGACATAATGCAGTGTTGTCCTGCTCTTGCGTCAGTGTCTAAAAATAAATCAAGATCAATGCGGCAGGGAAACAAAATCAGAAGGAGGCTAACCTTTAGACTAAATCTAGCAACTAGCGAGACACGACCTACTTTCAATATTTTCAAATACACAGAGCTTCTGACCTGGTCGTGTAAGATTACGTGCGGGAATTTCCCGCAGTTTGCTCCCCCCCCCCCCACAATAGCCAGCTGTTACCTCTCGTAACTTAAAATTATTGTCACCTCTGGGCTATCCTCCCTCGCTTTCCCGGCGTCCTATCGTATACCCCATACACTCACACATTTGTAGAGCCTTGGTGTACAAATACTACAATCACACAACATTTCAGTGTTAGAGTGGGGGGGGGGGAAGGGTTAAGGCTGGGCGCGTATTGGTGGCGTCGATGGTCACAGATGTTGTAAGTTTAATGTCACGCAACAAACCTAGTCAATGGAAAACCGGAGAGAATGTAAATGGACAACAAACGCAATGAGAATGTATTGAAGGGGAAGTAAGCCTGGAGGGGTTCTGAAGCGCCAAATTCAAGATGGATCGAGAAATTACCAGCGCCCAAATAGAGATGTAGCTATACATTAACAGCGCCAAAAAAAGAGATGTATCTATACATTACCAGCGCCAAAAAAGAGATGTATCTATACATTACCAGCGCCAAAATAGAGATGTATCTATACATTACCAGCGCTTAAATAGAGATGTATCTATACATTACCAGCGCCAAAATAGAGATGTATCTATACATTACCAGCGCTTAAATAGAGATGTATCTATACATTACCAGCGCCAAAATAGAGATGTATCTATACATTACCAGCGCTTAAATAGAGATGTATCTATACATTACCAGCGCCAAAATAGAGATGTATCTATACATTACCAGCGCTTAAATAGAGATGTATCTATACATTACCAGCGCCAAAAAAGAGATGTATCTATACATTACCAGCGCCAAAAAAGAGATTTATCTATACATTACCAGCGCCAAAAAAGAGATGTATCTATACATTACCAGCGCCAAAAAAGAGATGTATCTATACATTACCAGCACCAAAAAAGAGATGTATCTATACATTACCAGCGCCAAAATAGAGATGTATCTATAAATTACCAGCGCTTAAATAGATATGTATCTATACATTACCAGCGCTTAAATAGAGATGTATCTATACATTACCAGCGCCAAAAAAGAGATGTATCTATACATTACCAGCGCCAAAATAGAGATGTATCTATAAATTACCAGCGCCAAAATAGAGATGTATCTATACATTACAAATGCTAAAATAGAGATAAATCTATAAATTACAAGCGCCCAAATAGAGATGTATCTATACATTACCATCGCCAAAATAGAGATGTATCGATACATTACCATCGCCAAAATAGAGATGTATCGATACATTACCATCGCCCAAATAGAGATGTATCGATACATTACCATCGCCCAAATAGAGATGTATCTATACATTACCATCGCCCAAATAGAGATGTATCTATACATTACCATCGCCAAAATAGAGATGTATCGATACATTACCATCGCCCAAATAGAGATGTATCTATACATTACCATCGCCAAAATAGAGATGTATCGATACATTACCAGCGCCCAAATAGAGATGTATCTATACATTACCATCGCCAAAATAGAGATGTATCGATACATTACCATCGCCAAAATAGAGATGTATCGATACATTACCATCGCCAAAATAGAGATGTATCGATACATTACCATCGCCAAAATAGAGATGTATCGATACATTACCATCGCCAAAATAGAGATGTATCGATACATTACCAGCGCCAAAATAAAGATGTATCTATACATTACCAGCACCCAAATAAAGATGTATCTATACATTACCAGCACCCAAATAAAGATGTATCTATACATTACCAGCACCCAAATAAAGATGTATCTATACATTACCATCGCCAAAATAGAGATGTATCGATACATTACCATCGCCAAAATAGAGATGTATCGATACATTACCATCGCCAAAATAGAGATGTATCGATACATTACCATCGCCAAAATAGAGATGTATCTATACATTACCAGCGCCAAAATAGAGATGTATCGATACATTACTAGCGCCAAAATAAAGATGTATCTAGAAATAAACGTTATGAGAGCCCAAGCAGTAGGCCTACTATTCAAGAGCATATTTTAGACATTAAAGTTAAAACAGCATAAATGTTAATCCGGACAAGGTGATCTTTTTTTTTTTAATATGGGGAATCCAAGACCCAATGGGGAAGTAATAAGGTCAGAGTTCAGAACCATTTACTGCTTTATATAAATACAATTTCAACCAATGAATGATGTCACGTGATAAAGTGTTTTTTAAAACTAAAGCTTTTGCTGGTGATTCCTTTCCTAGGAATGGAGAACATTTTATTAGTGTACCAAAATGGCAAAGAAATAACTTCCGGTCAAGTCCTGTGGATGCCCATCAGTGACGTCTGAACCTACAGCTCAAACTATACAAATGATAATTCACCTTCCCCCGGGGATGTAGATGTGTAGCATTTCAAGTTAGTGTACAGGGGACCATCGAGATCACCCAACGAGAGTCCAGAGCGCAGACCACACGACCAGTCATAATTGGTTTTTTATTCAGGCGGGATGATTAGCTACTTTCACTAACATTTTATTAAATCGTGTTTTAGTTTGATCTAAAATCACTTGAAATCCAATTAAAAGAACATGAAAAAGGGAGAGAACTTTGGATTTTTAGCGCGTGTTGTTATGCTTCGCATGCATCGAGACGTTGAGGAAAAAGTGATAAAAGGGCAATAACCGTGAAAACCCAAAGTTTCGGAATTTATAAGAGTACTATCAGGAGGAGTTCATTTTTAGTAACGTTTAGCGGGCTGCTGAGTCTAGCCTATAACTTCACGCCCTGTTCTATCTAGTACGTGTTTGTTATTGTTCTTGTGTTTACACGAGTGTGTCGTTTGTTATATACACTAGTCTATTTTATTAGTATAAGGCTATAACTATGTATTGCAAATTTTATATGTGAAAGTGAAATAGCAGGCAAAATGTGCTAATCATTCAAAAGTACTGGAATAGAAAGGTATTGCATAGTACTACCAACTATTCATTCCATAATATTGATAAGCAGACAATCTTTCTACTTCAAGAACGTCAAATGCCCCTCCCCCCCCCCCAAACGCACAGGAATGTATTGATAGTCAATTATAGTGTTTTGCAATACCTTCTATCTCATTTAATAACCTTACTGTAATTCCGGGCTTATGTATGATTTAAATAATGCACACTTTAATAAAAAAAAAAAAAAACAACCGTATCTTTTCAATGTCCAGTCAGGCAAATATGGATAAATAAAATATACATGTAGTGGAATTCGTTTACGTTTAAATAGTAGCCTGTAATGACGTCTCACTTTTTAGGTTTCTGTCTAACTCGAAGGGTCAACACAACTGATGAATTCATATACGTGAATAGTAACAACACAGGAATTCATTGACCAGTTTTGTTTTGTTGTTTTTAAATAGTAGCCCCGTTAAGAATTGTCCACTTTTAGCGACATCGACGTTGGAATGTCCCCAGTGACATCTGTGACATCCATTGTGGAGACTGACAGAAAGACAATGGAGGAGATGGGGGATGAGGACACAGTGAAGACGAGACACTTCAATCTGGTCACATGTTCGTCACTTGGAGCACATTCTTAGAGCCAACACCAGATTCTCAAGAACTTCTCCTCCCGTAATGCCAGTAAGGAAAGAACCACGACTCAGCTAATTTAAACTGCCACAAAATTCTTCAGACAAAATTCTTTTCATCTCATTAAACCTACTAATAACATTAATTGAAGTAGCCATTTTGTTTTCTCCAGTACGAAATGTTGAAGTAGAGATTAAATATTTCTGTTTTTATTTCATTGTAAGGGAAATAAGCAGAAAATAAAGTGTTTTTCTTTATCATTCTTGGTCACATTATTCTAATCTATCTCAGTTTTTCTCTACACTGTTTTAGTGTCTCTCTAATCTATCTCATTTTTTCTCCCCTTCTGTCTCAGTGTCTCTCCAATCTATCTCTTTGTCTCTCCTTCTGATTTAGTGTCTCTCTAATCTATCTCAGTGTCTCTCCTTCTGACTCAGTGTCTCTCTAATCTATCTCAGTGTCTCTCTAATCTATCTCAGTGTCTCTCCTTCAGACTCAGTGTCTCTCTAATCTATCTCAGTGTCTCTCTAATATATCTCAGTGTCTCTCCTTCTGACCCAGTGTCTCTCTAATCTATCGCAGTGTCTCTCCTTCTGACTCAGTGTCTCTCTAATCTATCTCAGTGTCTCACCTCTCCCCTGTTAATCTGTGCCTAATCCTGATTGTTGTTTTATCTTTCCCTTCACCACAGTGGCTAAAGTAAAATCTGTACAAATCACTCCCCACCATTGCCATTCAGTGGTCGCCGACTTTGCTCTCTGCGTGCCCCAGAGAGAGACCTGTATATGCGAATGAGCAGGTGGGCCATCTGTTGGAGTACCTGTCGACAGGTAGCTCTTGGCTCGGAGGTGCAGGGGCGCGGATTGACAAAAATCCAACATGAATTGAAATTATATACACACACACACATACACACTGATCCTACACTATCTAAAGCTAAAGCTTGCACAAGGGGAGGGGCGAGTTGTATTTTTTAAAAATCTTTTATCCTCAATCAACTAAGAAAGGGAGGAACTGATAAATCTCGGATGGAATAAAAGGGGGGGGGGATGGGAGGATCTTGCAGGGGGGCAGGTGGTGTTGAATGAATCTGCTTTAAATTGCCGTCAGTTTAGTGGTTGTCATGGCAACAATGACTCTAATTTCTAGTGGGAATAGAAATGAGGTAGTTGTTGTTATTTATTGTGAATGCGAAGAAGCTGCGCCCCCCCCCCCTGACCTCTCAGGTACGTGCTGCCGAATAATGTCAAGAACAAGAGTATTTGTTAAGGTGAGCGTCTGTGTCTGTGTGTGTGTGTGTGTGTAGAAAGGAGGAGGGGGGTAAATACTAAAAACGAGGAAGGGGCGCTACCTGAGGAGCAGGTGATATCACGCACTCGACAAGGCACACACACATTATTTTTGTTGTAAATTTGGTAAGGGGTTAGGACGGGGTAAAGCTTGTCGCGTTCTGGGCACGCGACCTGCACAGTCGACCTAGAAACTACTTGCCAATGTCACTTTGAAAAGCGCTCTAAAGAAGGTAGAATGTACAGGGTCTAGCTCCAATGCTACTTTTGGGGTTCATTTTGGTACATAATGGGCTGGTATTACAAAAAAAAAGCAATAACAATAAAAGGCCCAAAAGCAGTCTTATGAAGAAAATGACAATAAATAAAAAAGGCGAATCACTATCAATGCTTGTCTTACTTGTCTAGTGAAGAGTACGTTCTTGTCGACATCTTTCTGTAAAACCTTTCATTGCAATTGGGTTATTCAATTGAAATCAATGTAATGTACACTTCAGGTGAACCAGACTATGTCTCCTTATACAGTGTTGAAATCAATGTAATGTACACTTCAGGTGAACCAGACTATGTCTCCTTATACAGTGTTGAAATCAATGTAATGTACACTTCAGGTGAACCAGACTATGTCTCCTTATACACTGTTGAAATCAATGTAATGTACACTTCAGGTGAACCAGACTATGTCTCCTTATACAGTGTTGAAATCAATGTAATGTACACTTCAGGTGAACCAGACTATGTCTCCTTATACAGTGTTAAAGTCAATGAAAACAAGGCAACAAGCAATTTTAAGGACGTATATAAGATATAGATTTGGTATCTGCAAACTCATAGGTTTAGCCTCACGGTTAGGTTTAGTGTCAGGGTAAGGTTTAGCCTCACGGTTAGGTTTAGTGTCAGGGTAAGGTTTAGCCTCACGGTTAGGTTTAGTGTTAGGGTTAGGTTTAGCCTCACGGTTAGGTTTAGTGTTAGGGTTAGGTTTAGCCTCACGGTTAGGTTTAGTTTTAGGGGTTAGGTTTAGTCTTACGGTTAGGTTTAGTATTAGGGGTTACGTTTAACCTTACGGTTAGGTTAAGTGTTAGGGGTTAGGTTTAGCCTTACGGTTAGGTTTAGTGTTAGGGTTAGGTTTAGCCTTATGGTTAGGTTTAGGGGTTAGGTTTAGCCTTATGGTTGATTTAGTGTTAGGTTTAGCCTCACGGTTAGAGTTAGAGTTAGGTTTAGCCTTATGGTTAGGTTTAGGGGTTAGGTTTAGCCTTATGGTTAGGTTTAGTGTTAGGGTTAGATTTAGTCTCACGGTTAGAGTTAGAGTTAGGGTTAGGTTTAGAATTATGGTTAGGTTTAGGGGTTAGGTTTAGCCTAATGGTTAGGTTTAGTGTTAGGGTTAGGTTTAGCCTCACGGTTAGAGTTAGAGTTAGGGTTAGGTTTAGAATTATCCGTTTTGTAACGTGTTACAAGTAGAGAGAAAAAATTAGAAATGAAATTTTTTCTTTCTTTGGAAAAGCGAATAAACATTTTAAAATATTTTAAAATTGTATTGGTTGGAATTAAAGACTATCCACATCTACACATAGACTTTATTAACATCTACACATAGACTTTATCAACATCTACACATAGACTTTATTAACATCTACACATAGACTTTATCAACATCTACACATAGACTTTATCAACATCTACACATAGACTTTATCAACATCTACACATAGACTTTCTCAACATCTACACATTAACTTTATCAACATATACACATAAACTTTATCAACATCTACACATAAACGTTATCAACATCTACACATAAACGTTATCAACATCTACACATAGACTTTATTGATGGAGCAATATATTGTCGTAGATGACAAATCAATATTAAAAAAAGTAGCTCGAAAAAAAAAATGTCGAAGACACATGGACGTGGACATGTTGACAGTCCTTACGACATTATTATATTTTTAGGCAGACATGATAACACAGGATACGAATGCTACTATTATTAATATTACATTGTTAATGTTCATATCTATTAAATGAACTGATTGTTATGAAGATATGATTCAATGTGAACCTGGCCTATTTTATGTTATTGAATGAGCATCTAGTGGTTTTGTAAAGGGCCAATCTTTCATTCAACGGTCTGGAAGTGAATTCGCTGAATGCTTTCGACATCTGTCGATCTTTATCTGAAATTGTGTAAAACGTAATACAGCTTATTAACTTTTGTTTTAAAATCTATTTCACTTATTTACAGGATTAAATGAATTCTTTCTCTTTGGAAATAAAAGTGTTGAAAATGTTTGTAGCTTGTATAACAGATAACGTTTTATTTAGTCAGAATAATATTTTTATAACATTATGTAGGAAAAAACTGAAACCTTTAGGCGCTCAGTAAACGGAACTCTGCCCGAGTCGGGTGTCGAACCTCGAGCCTTCTAGGTAGCCAAGTCAAGCCAAGTTCAAGCGCACTTCGCCTCTCGACCACTATTAATAGTGAATAATTGTAAAAATGATGTACGTTTTATATTTTAAAAACCTTCTTGCATATTTAATTTAAAACAATTACTCGGTTCGCTTAAAAAAATAAAAAATATATCATTTCAAAATAATTTTTTTCTAAAAAGGACAATACCTTCATTATACAATTTGAAATAAAAGAAATATTTTTTAAAAATCTTTCTTAAGCAGGGTATCGAACTCGTTCTGCCACCATGAGCTCGAAATATAAGCCAGAGTGCAATGTGTTATTGCGTAATTATTAATTGGTACTTTCTTAATATAGACATCTAGAACTAGATCTAGACTTCTTATTTAGAACTTTTAAGATCAAGACTAGATCTAGACTAGACCTAGATGTACTTGACAGTCTACTTCTAGATCTAGAATCTAAATGCAATCTCTATTAGATTTTCGTACAAATCTAAGCAAAGCTTAGATAATGTATCAATAAACTGAAAGTAACTTTAAATCTAACAAACAACTCAGTTATTGGTACACTACGATTTTTTTTTCAAACTATTTTTAAATATCGATTTTTCACTGACTACACTGAACCTATGACCCCATCAGTATCAAGGCTTTTCTTACCTGTCTATTGAAAACAAACCACGTTCTTGTCAGCAACTTTATAAGATAAGAAACAACAACAGACCATCTTAGCTTCATAACAACACATTATTTCATCTTTAGCTCTAAGTAACCTGTTCTTCTTGAACGCTAGAAATGGCAGATGTGTATTTGGTTTCATGTTTTTGTCAGTAGGCCGGAATTTTTTCATAACATAATTTTAGACTTTCTTAGTATATGATTTTTTGGTTTTCAGCATGTAAGAGCGTAACCTATTTAGACAGCCTCCTAACTGTTTAAATAGAAGTTTCACAAGCTAAACGATCTATTTGGGATTTCAAGCTAGGACATTTTTGACTTATTTTACAAAGCTTATTTTTTCATGTATTATAACTGAGATAACTTATTAGTTTCACGACTTTAGTTCTTTGTATATTTCGATATCTTTCTGTAAATTGTCCAGAACTTCAAAATTATAGAAAACTAGGATTGAAGTTAGTTTGGTGAGGTAGAATTCGGACAATAGCTTGTACGTGTTGTGTGGACAAAGTCGTGAATGAATTCTTCACCTGCGTCCCAATGGAATAGTCGTTGGGTGTATCTAGTCGTTGTGTGTATCTGTTTCTGATGGATGAGTAGTGTCAACTGAGAGAAGCGGAGAGCTACTCTGCTAGATATTTATTTCACATTGTATTTATGATTCATTAATTCATTTATTATTTAAATCGGCGAGCTATAGAATATTTAAATTATACTTAAATTATCTTATTCGTTTTTATGGATTTTTTTTTTTGGGGGGGGGCTTACTTATTGTGTTATGGAGACTCAAACGCCAAGCGTAACAATATGCGCTTGAACCGAACTTGTCTCCTGAAACGTCGTCTTCTTCACCAAGGTTCACTCCGAACTATTCAATACGCGGACACCCCCTTCACCCACCCCTCTCTCTCATCAAACCAAACTGTCCTTGAACGAGTCAACTGGCAACCGGAGCACAAAAGATGCCGCCCCATTTTTCTCCCAGTGACCACCTGCGGCCCGCGGGGGCACGTGTGCTGACCCTCAAGCTGCTTGGTTTATCAGATTAAGGAGCCCTGAGATAATGGGGTAGGGAGACAGGGGAGGGAAAAGAGTGAAGTAGCCTGACTGTGGAGGGAAAGGGGGCGAACAGTATTGATCTCACTATGGAAAAGCGTGCCATTAACCTAGATGTTACAAGTCACAGATCACAGGTCTAGCGACATATCATTGGCACGGTGATTCAAGATATCTCACAAGCTAGAGATGTATAACCTAACAGTAGAGGGATCCCCGTACCCGCAAGTTCAAGCTATTCTATTACTACAGTACATTAGTCCCTTGATATTGAAAGTCTGTTGGTAAATATTTATACATTGATAGACAAGAAGTCAGATGTGCCAGAAGACCAGAAGTCAAATGTGCTAAAAGTCAGATGGACCAGAAGTCAGAGAAGAAGTCAGGTGGACCAGAGGTCAGAGAAGAAGTCAGGTGGACCAGAAGTCAGAGAAGAAGTCCGGTGGACCAGAAGTCAGAGAAGAAGTCAGATGGACCAGAAGTCAGAGAAGAAATCAGATGGACAACGCAGCTACAAACAAAAAGGAACTAATGAGCTATTCAAAATACGTTTATTCCTGACAAGAGTCAAAAGACAATGTAATAGAGACTTTGAAACGTCCATTTGCTCTGCAACTTTACATACTTAAAACAATGTTATGTAGCGATACAAGTCATATTGTTGTACTAGCTACATCAATGTGTGTTATGTCACAAGTTATACAATGTTACAAGTTATGTTACAAGCAATGTAGCACTGCCAGTTATAAATTGTTGCCTGCTACATTTCATACAGAGTGCCAGTGTTACCTGTAACAACTTCAGACATTGAATTTATCATTGACAACACTGACGTATCGAGTGGCTCTGTTGTTCGAAGAATGTATGTAGAGAGAATGGCAGATGGTCGATTCCCCTATAGGGAGAGGGAGGGCCATGGTGGCAAATGGCTGAGGCCTGTTTCTGTTATTTAAGATGCCAGAACATGTTCCCTTTGACCCCCCTGACCCACAGTAGCCCATCTGCCAACTGTTCCTTTAAGACACTAGTCGAACCACGACACGGCGTCCAATTTGTCGCGCCTTTCAACGCCCCTGCTACCCCAGTTTTCACCTTAATATTTTTTATACAGAATTCGTTGGCGTCAAATCTTCGTTTGATGTATTGAAACTCAGGCTAGAGAAATATGCAAAGAGAGAGAGAGAGAGAGACAGACAGACAGACAGACAGAGATGATGAAGGCTCGGGGTACCGGGACGCTGTTCAAGCCCAATCTCTTAGACTTGACAGGTGGGTCACCATTAGAAATAGATTTTTTACTTTTGACAATTTATATTCATTCAGCCTACGATCTGTGAATAGAGAGTATTTGGGAATATGTGTGTCTGTGTGTCCTTGAACTTTGACTGTAAATGGCATGACATTATTATAATTCTTTGTGTGTGTGTTTTGTTTTGTTTTGGTTTTATCTGACACATAAACAGAAACGTTTTGTTGACAAGTTCAAATATAAGAGTAGAACAGAACAGCTACTGGATCAAACTCAAGTCATTTCCATGCTTGGGGGGAAGAGTTCTACTGCAGTCTCTACATTATCAATATTCTTATCATCGGAGAGCTGTGAATAAATATTATGAAAATTCATTAAGAAAAATATTCGAATACTTAATATCTACCTAATTATGTCTAAGAATTATGTCAAGAAGCTCAACGTGTGTCTGTCTCGAATATTTAACGTGATGTGTTTCTGTTGTAAGTATAAAATGATGCTCAGTCAACGATCGGGGTCCCTGGAGCGACTCTGACCACCACCACTTGCCATGACGATTTTGGAAATGTAAATAGATCTACTTAAAAGAAATCAAAAGACAATATGAACGTAACGAGACTATAATGGCGGGAAAACTTCATGGTGAAGCAGACAATCAAACTGTTCACAATGTATGTACAGTTCTGAAGAGATCACGTGATCACACTGTACAATGAAGTGCACGGAGCAACCTTGCAACCCCCTACCCACAACTGCTTCCACCTTCATTTCCTGCGAGGCTTTGGTGCACCTCCGAACGTTCTTACCTGGCACGCGACATCCAGCAGACGTGACATACTTTCGGAGGTCAACGAAAACACCTTTTATTTTTTTAAGCGTGTTAAAAAAAGGTGGGGGGGGGGGCAAAGAAACAGACGACACTCCTAGTGTTACTATGACGAACTAGAGACAGCGGACCTCCGGTAGTAGAAAAGGTCGACCATCTGCCCCTAACAGGTCCTTATTACCTTAGTTGTTTTTGTTTTTTTTCTACTTACGACTTTCTATCTTTATCTATGATAACATTTTTTAAAAAATGTAAACAGGAAAATCGGGTGGGATCAGACGGGGGAAGGTGGACTTCAATAAAAACAACGCAGTCTCGCTCTTTCTTTTATATGCTTTTAAAAGACGAGTTTTCATTCTTTTCTAGTAAAATAATTATGAAAACCTTTGACACAACCTAAAGACCTCCGGCTATTCAAGCCAAACGGTAGCACAATGTCTGTAGCACAATGTCTGTAGCACATATTGAAAACAAAAAACGGAGAGAAGAAAAAAAAATAGAGTTCTAAAACGAATCTTTTAAAAATGCATAAAAATAACGCTTCAATGTTTACTCCGTTTAAAGGCCGCAGCTGTTACATCAGTTCCTTAAACGAAGAAACAAAATGGCATGTTTTGTTTCCTATTGTTATACAACCACAGTGCCAGACGTCGCCAATCAATTGCTTTGTTTATGGCGCGAGAAAACAAAAATGAAATTCTCAAAGCAGACGCTGTAATGCACCCAATGCACAAATGTAAAACCAAATTTGAAAAAAATATATTTTAGGTTAGCTTGTTTTGTGTTCTACAATACAATATATCATTGTCTGTATTAAGTCTAACTTAGTTTTTGTTTAAATACTGTATCACTTTTGTGGCTAGAAATTACCTCCCCCCTTCATCTATCTTTTGAAATATGTGTCTCTTTCACCCAAACACGAACACACTATCATTGGGAAAGTAACAACAGGATATTCAGGTCATAATTGAACTAGCAAAAATGTGTTGTTGTTTTTTCCCTGATGCACCTGGTCATAGCCATATTGACGTTAATAATATATCAACATATTTTATCTCCACCTTAATCTTTGGAATTTACTCTTTTTGTTTAAATGCCCGATGATAATGCTTGACACTTCCTATAGAGCTTATATCAATTCATTCTGTCTGTCTGTTTTTATGGTAAAAAGTTTGAACATGTTTTTGTCTCCATTTCCCATTCTAGGGTCAAGTTGAAATTGTGCATACTTATTCATAAATACATGAATCAATCCACAAAATTAACAACATTACAGCATTACAATGAGTTTGAGCTCAGCATTACAATGAGTTTGAGCTCAGCATTACAATGAGTTTGAGCTCAGCATTACAATAAGTGATGTTTTACAGTAATATTAATATTAATGATTGACAAATTTAAAAGTCCGATGAAAAAAAAACAAGCAATTAGAGGAGCATTGCAAATAGTCTACCTAAGGCTTAACTTCATTTTCAGCTGATGGCAGTAACGCCCAACATACGGCCCGCGAGCCATATTCGACCCCCTGACGCGGTCCTCTTGAAGTTAAATTCGTAGACGCTCAGGCCCATTAGACACAGCCATTTTTTTCTTACATTAATGAGGTACGTGATATGCAGGCCGGAAATTTATATGCCCATCAAATAAAAAAAAAAGTAGGTCATCAATCATTCCAAAGGAACGGTAATTGCTATTACAGTTTGGGGTCAGCATCATCGCTGGCTCTGTCCAAGTGTAGCACTATGTGCTGCTTATTGTCTAAGAAGCGCCGGCTCCTGATTTCTCCTCAGGGTTGACTCCCGAAGCCTTTCCCATGTTGGATATTGCTGCAAGGCATCAGAGGCTGCAATTCATACTTTTACCAGACACACAAACTGCACTCTAGGAATTATATTTTATCAGAAAGCTGATATCAACTTGTTCTGTTTGTGTGGCTGTCTGGTAAAAGTTTGTACATGTTATTTCTCCCACACCCAATCTCGGATCAAGTGGACATTTTGCAAAATTATTTCTTGTACCTGACAAAACAAGTATCAATTTAAAAAAATAGTTAATTAACTATTGGTAATTAATTATTTTGTTTGGTATCGAACAAGAAAAAGAAATCGTACTTGACAGATGTGGTGGTATAAGTTGAATTAGTCCACTTGACGAGGCTTGAGCCCTGAGTGAACAAGTCTTTTTTTAATGCATTTTTTATGCATTTAAAAAGCTATCACGGTAACATTTACACAGATACCTCCCTCCCCCACCTTTTCCTTTCTCAACTGGTTCAGACAAGTGATAGGATCATAGTGTAGTGAGACAAGTGATAGGATCATAGTGTAGTGAGACAAGTGATAGGATCATAGTGTAGTGAGACAAGTGATAGGATCATAGTGTAGTGAGACAAGTGTTAGGATCATAGTGTAGTGAGACAAGTGATATGATCATAGTGTAGTGAGACAAGTGATATGATCATAGTGTAGTGAGACAAGTGATAGGATCATAGTGTAGTGAGACAAGTGATAGGATCATAGTGTAGTGAGACAAGTGATAGGATCATAGTGTAGTGAGACAAGTGATAGGATCATAGTGTAGTGAGACAAGTGATAGGATCATAGTGTAGTGAGACAAGTGATAGGATCATAGTGTAGTGAGACATGTGATAGGATCATAGCGCATTGAGACAAGTGATAGGATCATAGTGTAGTGAGACAAGTGATAGGATCATAGTGTAGTGAGACAAGTGATAGGATCATAGCGCATTGAGACAAGTGATAGGATCATAGTGTAGTGAGACAAGTGATAGGATCATAGTGTAGTGAGACAAGTGATATGATCATAGTGTAGTGAGACAAGTGATAGGATCATAGTGTAGTGAGACAAGTGATAGGATCATAGTGTAGTGAGACAAGTGATAGGATCATAGTGTAGTGAGACAAGTGATAGGATCATAGTGTAATGAGACAAGTGATAGGATCATAGTGTAGTGAGACAAGTGATAGGATCATAGTGTAGTGAGACAAGTGATAGGGTCATAGTGTAGTGAGACAAGTGATAGGATCATAGTGTAGTGAGACAAGTGATAGGATCATAGTGTAGTGAGACAAGTGATAGGATCATAGCGTAGTGAGACAAGTGATAGGATCATAGTGTAGTGAGACAAGTGATAGGATCATAGCGTAGTGAGACAAGTGATAGGATCATAGCGTAGTGAGACAAGTGATAGGATCATAGCGTATTGAGACAAGTGATAGGATCATAGCGTATTGAGACAAGTGATAGGATCATAGCGTAGTGAGACAAGTGATAGGATCATAGCGTAGTGAGACAAGTGATAGGATCATAGCGTATTGAGACAAGTGATAGGATCATAGCGTATTGAGACAAGTGGTAGGATCATAGCGTAGTGAGACAAGTGATAGGATCATAGTGTAGTGAGACAAGTGATAGGATCATAGTGTAGTGAGACAAGTGATAGGATCATAGCGTATTGAGACAAGTGATAGGATCATAGCGTATTGAGACAAGTGGTAGGATCATAGCGTAGTGAGACAAGTGATAGGATCATAGTGTAGTGAGACAAGTGATAGGATCATAGTGTAGTGAGACAAGTGATAAGATCATAGTGTAGTGAGACAAGTGATAGGATTATAGTGTAGTGAGACAAGTGATAGGATTATAGTGTAGTGAGACAAGTGATAGGATTATAGTGTAGTGAGAAAGCTAAACAAAAACAAATGGTAAAACTATTTCTAATCTCACACATTTATATTTGTTCATCTAGATCAATTACAAATTAAATCACATGACTGAATTAATTGATGCAAACACTTTTTTATAAGCTTTCTATTTTTTTTAAAAGTATTTTGTGTGTGTGTGTGTGTGTTTATTGTTTACGGTTAAAATTGTATTCTAAAGCATACCTAGAAAAAACATTCAAATTAAATATTCTCATTCGTCCTGTGGTAGACTCACAAGGCAAAGACTGTCGGTACTTTGTGTGGTTATTGTATCTCCAGGAATCTCATGATGGGCCATTTCTTCTTATGTCTTGTGGATAAAACTGTCAGGAAATTGCGTTTTTAGATCAAATCAGTGGTCTGTGATGGTCAATGGATAATATTAGTTTTTGTGACCATAACTCAAAGGTAGACACTTTGTATCGACACTGATAAACACACACACATACTCACTCGTACACACATACAAGTAGTAGAAGTACGCGCACACGCGTAGGCTTTATAGGCTCCCCACACATACACTATTGCAAGAACTACGCATAAAACGAAAGCTACATAGTCGTGTGGTCTCCGTGTAACACAGACCATATGGCAAGGAATACCCTGGGACTCCACAGATGGCGCCCATATGTCATTGTTACACTTTCCCACTGTACCAGTCAATCATTAATTGCCAACCCCCCCACGTCCCTCCCCCCCCCCCTCCTCCTCTTCAGGTAAACCGGGACTCCCCAGCTTGCATCCAAGTGCATAGGCGAGATATCACGCCAGAGGTGTGAGCTACATTTGGGGGTGCCATAAGTGTGACCTGCGACACACCAGGGGGCCGCCCCATTCTTAGAATTTGTAGAACCATTAGAGATCTTAAATGAGAAATAAAATGCCTTGAAAACTGGGAAAAATCTGACCCTAAAATAGTTTCTTTAATGCAATGCAAGGCGTTCAATGAGTGGCTCTCAAACGTTGTTTTTGCAATGCATGTACACCTACTACTGTTACAAGTCTGACTTGGGGAGATGAGATGTTCTGGTAAGCTCGTTGAATAAAACATCTCAGGTTCTTAATTCTTAATAATTCGACTTGTTGGAAATTTTAGATTCTTTTGTCTGGCTCAGTTTTTTTTTTCTTACACGTATATGTACAACGTTTGAACTTCATTTTACAGACATTTGTTCATTTTACAGACATTTGTTCATTTTACAGACATTTGTTCATTTTACAGACATTTGTTCGTTTTACAGACATTTGTTCGTTTTACAGACATTTGTTTCCATGACAAGTTAAAATTCAATATATATATATATAGGTGTATATATATATATATATATATATATATATATATATATATATATATATATATATATATATATAGAGAGAGAGAGAGAGAGAGAGAGAGAGAGAGAGAGAGAGAGAGATAGTGTCATTATCCAATACTCAGTTCTATTTGATCCCTAAACAAAATGCTATATCAGCCCTGTAGCAAACGCGTTACGAACCTTGTGTGTTCGCTGTGGCAAACACTATACGATCCCTGTGTGATTGTCTGTTCCCTACAGTTTCAGCCCAGCGAGATCCCTACGACTAACGCTATGCCAACCCTGTTTGTTCCCCACATGTAACGCTACACGAGCCCTGTGTGTTCCATCCTGCTAAGTTAAATGTGCCGCAATACTTTGTCTGCCCGACACGCGACAGAAATACTAGAAGATAATGATCATAATTTATGTTAGTGTGTGACAGGTGGCCAAGGAACAAAGTACAGTATAAAGCCGAGTTCTTTCCCCTTTTAGATCTAGTATGTAACAAAAAAAAAGTGTGTGTTTTAGTAAGGAAAGGGACACATGAGAGAGAGAGAGAGAGAGAGAGAGAGAGAGTGGAAATTTAGGCACCGGATATTTAGGCACCCGGATATATAGGCACCAAGATAATTATGCACTTGGAAATTTAGGCACCGGATAATTAGGCACTTTTTGACAAGGCGGAAAATTAGGCACCGGAAAATTAGGCACTCTTTAATTGCAATTTTAATTTTGAACCTAATGAAACAATTTTGACGTATGTTTGATCCTTAGGCTGTGGGGCTATGGGTGACGTTTAAAACAAAGTAGCAACTAGCACGATTCTTCATGGGACAAAACAAACAACTGACAAAACAAACAACTGACAAAACAAACAACTGACAAAACAAACAACTGACAAAACAAACAACTGACAAAACAAACAACTGACAAAACAAACAACTGACAAAACAAACAACTGACAAAACAAACAACTGACAAAACAAACAACTGACAAAACAAACAACTGACAAAACAAACAACTGACAAAACAAACAACTGACAAAACAAACAACTGACAAAACAAACAACTGACAAAACAAACAACTGACAAAACAAACAACTGACAAAACAAACAACTGACAAAACGGGGGGAAATGACAATCATGAGAATGTGCGGGAAAAAATGACTCCGGATTAAGAATCATTATATAATATAGACATCACAGGATACAGGGGAGGGGGGTAGAGATGATTCTTCGCTCATTACGCAATTTTAACGCCCTAGTTCAACATCTACTCGCAACTAATCCTCTCCTTTAAGTGCGAGTGCGTGGAAGGAGGGGCTAAGGAGGTGAAGCAATTAGAGGAGAATCATCTCTACTTCCGGTGCCTAAATTTTCTAGATTCGAGAGAGAGAGAGAGAGACAATGGAGGGGGGGGGGATAAACGGTGCATTATACCTTTTTTTTTTAAACATCCAAATATTATCGACTATATTATCTTTTTTTTAAAGTTAAAGTAGCTAACATTTCCAGACGATGTAAATGTGTCTTTACAACTTTTATAAGTCTTTAATTACATGACGATTTCGTTAGTTTACAGAGTGTTCAATTTTGTTGGTGTTCAAAGTGTTCTCCATGTGTCGGTTTGTCATTGATTGAAATGTTAAAACACACCAAGTGTCACACATGACTAAGCAGCTGGACATCTAACAGGACACACGTAAGCATGCGCTGAACTAAGACTGACACCAAGTAACTGGACACCTAGAAAGCTGTTGTATTCGTTATAAGGACATTGGTGTATAGATCAAATATTTCCAAAAACAACAACGGTAGCATTGAAGATCAAATTTTAATAGAACAAGGCTCTGGGGCAAAATTCTCATGACTTACACAGATATTCCGGCAAAGTACAATGCTAAGAAAAAAAATAGTAGCACTCAAGAAATCAAGACTTGCAGGAACGAATTCAAATGTTAGAAAGTTGTTGAACTAAGAGTGAAAATATTCAAGAGGATTCCAGCTGTTTCAGCCTTGACGCCAGCTGTTTCAGCCGTTGCGTGCGTTAGTCAAAGCCTCACAAGGCCAGTCCGAAAAGTCCGTCAGTTCCACGAAGGGGGCTGTCTCCACCAGATGATCAATGATAGTCTCATAGAAAGTGATGACAGCGTATAAGGAATATAAAGAAATGTCCCAGAGAGACCAGGTGAGCTACCTTCGGCATCTGAAGACATTTACGCCCATCATTGAGACATTGCTGTTACCTAGAAACCATAGAAAAAATATTTCAAACAGAAGCGAGGGTAAAGAGTTTTGTCTTCAAACTTTGACTCTGGGAGAAATATTTTCCTATCGTTGTAAGGTATCAGAGTTCTTAGCTCAAACACTTCCCGGACTTTGACCACTGTGACGTAAGTGGTGAACAAGGGGGGACAACTGAGTCTATGGAATAATACCACAGCATAGAAGATAAAAAGTCCTAATGACCCGTTACTCCACCAGACGACGATGTGTCAGTTGGAGTTGAGACAATATGTCACGAAACAAGAGTTGAAAACAGCAAACGACATTACTCCCTGGTGGCATGTAGAACTGGCAGTGAGTCACTTGTAGTACTAGTACAACAGTTTCTGGATTTATTGTTCAATAGCAGAACTGTCATTCAAGGCGTTTAGTGTATCTGGGTAGTGTAGTCTACACCTCTTATGGTATCACTATGCAACTGCAATAACTTTTTCATTAAATAAATAAATGACTAATATAAGGTTTACGTAATATTAATTTAATGTACATGTGAATTATAAAATAGAAATTATAATCATATTTAAAATGTGTATATAGAAGCCTATTGCTCTTTGGTGGACAATTTAATGTTTATTAAAAAATCGAAGGATAATACGATATGAAAAACAAAAAAACATTTATAATTGTTTGTAAAAAACTAAATGTTACAATATGTGCATATTGAACAAAGGGAAGTAGTAATTAAAAAAACTAAATTAAACTGAGAATTAAATGAACGTATAAACATATTTTTTTTAAAGACTAGACAATACAACAATATAACACATTCTGTTTTTCGAATCAAAAGGATGACAGTTTCTAAGGTAATACTTTTGATAAGTCAGCTTGTCAGATTTGCTATTCATTCAAAATAATGCTAGGAAAAGAAAATCTCTTTTGCTAAGGCAGTCATAGTATTACTCTCTTGTGTACGGTCTACCAGACTAGACTTCATCTGGTAACACTCTATGACTCATAACAAAGATAAAAGACTGAAGAAAACTGCAGGTATTGTTCAACTTGAAACAGTTGTTATTGCAGTTTACCTTGACACATTAACTATGCATATAAACAAAGTATCAGTCCATTATTGTAGGACACTTTGGTGCAGCCGTTTTGACGCTACTCTTGGTGACGCCGTTTTGGCGTGGAGTCCTTTTGGCGCAGCTGTTTTGTTTTACCATTTTATATGGTATCTACCCCACTACTACTAAGAATAGAGAAAATTGATAGATGTCAACCTGTGCACAACTCACCTATAATGTTTGAAAGGATGGGGGCATGTCAATATTGTGGTCTTAGGTAGGAATCTGACATTTCAGAGTTTGTATGGTCAGGGCCGGTCGTGTGTATGGTTCACATGTTTCAGAGTTGAAGATTATTACATCACAGCCCAAACCTCCCACAGGAGAAAAGGGATGGCCATGTAGGGTTCAAACCCCGGACCAATGACATTATATCGTCCGCGTTTGTAGAGTTTGTTAAATATTTTCATGACTTAATTTTAGGACTAAAAGTGTTTGGATCATCGGACATATTTCTTAAAATTTTACATACATTTTAACCCCACAATTTCATCGTAACATATAGTATCAGTAAGCACTGTCATATTGTTACAGCAACAAAAAGCTTATTACAGAAACGGACAGGCCTTTAAACGCTAGCCACATATCGAAATATATTTTGCTGTGAATATTATTGCAGTAAGTTTAAATATTATAAACAATCGCAGAACAAGAAAAAAAAAAAAGACAAGAGAGAGACAGAACAACAGAAAGAGAGAGACCTGTAACCTTAATCCTATTATTGTGATCAAGCTTTCATTGTCTATGTAGCAGATGTGGTCAGCATTACAACCAGAGCCTCATCAAAACAACAGCAGGGGGGACACTATGAAAACACAAGAGCTTAACAACCAAACCTTTTGTGGCGCCCCAACATTCAGTGTTTTTAAAAACCCACTGATCTATATAATCACACATACAAATCAAACCTACATAAATCTCCTTTAAGGTACCCCTCTAACACTGACTCAGACATGCTAACGTTATCAATCAGACCATTACAAGCTACTTCAAACCTTAATATGTAAACAAGTATTTTCAAAAAGTCCCAACTAATGATTTTGTCTTTTTGTATTGTAAATGTATAATTGTAACTCCATTTCATTAACACCCTTTATATTTACGTATTCTAAACTACACTAAAACTTTTGTTGTAGCGAGGCTCAATACAAGGAATAGAATCAACTACATGAATAGACTCCTTATTTAAGTTAGGAGCCAGGCTCCAGCCTACAAGATGTGACCAATTAAACAACAACAATTTTATCTTTGATATTTCATACTCTATAGAAGTATATTGTGAACATTCGTTTTGTTATAGTTCTTTAGTTCATCACACACACACAGAGACATATATGTTGGATGACTTTGTTTAAAGGTAATAGATGTTCCTTCAAAATGATGACTACTTGGCTGTGTGGCATGCACGCTGAATTGTCGTCTCAATGGCCCCGGGTTCGAACACTGATCGCCGCCATCCTTTCGACGTGCTGGGGAAGGTTTGGTCTAGAAAGTATTCAACTCTGGAGGAACATCCGAAACATAAAACAACAAACAAAAGAAACAAAAGAAAATGAGGATTTGACCTATAACCCCTCGTGCTCAACTGAAACAGGTCAAGCAGAAAGACGTTTTAAAAATGTTTATTTGATAAGTATTAGAACGTCCAGTTAGAACAATAAGTATTAGAACGTCCAGTTAGAACAAAAAATTAATGTCTTCAAGAGATAAAATTGCGACATTTTTCAAGATATGTATGAGCTTAGAAACACTGACTGTAACCAGTAGCCATTACATTGAAACACAGACCTAACCAGTACCCATTACATTGAAACACAGACCTAACAAGTACCCATTACATTGAAACACAGACCTAACCAGTACCCATTACATAGAAGCAAATAAATGAAATGAATTAAAAGGGTTGGACAATATAGCATCGTACGTTTCAGCGCCCCCTGACAAGTGTCATCAATCTAAATGAACCCGTTTGAATCCTTGGAACCCTGCTACATTACTGACATCGTAAATATATGATGTTACAAAAAATAACATGTGAAGCTTTTAGTTCAAACAGAAGTTGTAAAGAGAAGCTAAAAATATTATTTTTTTTATCCAGAGGAGATTCCGAGGATAAAATGAGAAGATCTGAATGGTGCAAGTGAGGCGAGAAGATAGCTGATATGGCCAGGCACGACAGGCAAGCCAACCTTCCCCCCCCCCCCCCTATTGTTCTGAAGACTCGGGGGCTCATTTCCGCGGTTCCATTCAACCGTGACCAATGACTGAGGCTATCGACCAGAAGGGAGGGGGTGTGGGTAAGATGAGTACTTTACAATTTTCATTAACGCGATGGAGCACGCGAATTTAATAGTGAGTTATGTACGTTGGGTTAAAGGCTGGGCGGGTGGAGCAAAGGGGGAGAGAGAGAGAGACATTTTATGCAGATAAATAGAGAGATGGTCCGATTGGAGGTTAGGGGAACTGACTGATAAAAGTGGTGATGCTGGGCATGTAGTTAGTTATTGACCATTTCAACGACAGTAAAAGATTTGCCTCCAGGTTCCGGTCCTAAGGCCGGCGGTCCAATGTTTGCTCTCTACGATTGTTTCCTGCCCCTTGTACATTCCGATCCTTGTTGTGAAAGATGGGTGCCGAGGCAGGGGTGTGGAGTCTATGGAAGTCACGGAACAGAGGCAGGGGGTAGGGTGCTGAGAAAAAAAAAAGGAAAACTTGTCTGATGGATCACGCAAGCATGACAGTGTTAACACTTGTTTTCACCACCCTCCAACCCCAAACCACATACACTCATTACATGAGAACACGCTACAAGGAGGAGGAGTTGAATGATTCATTAAGTGACCGCACACCTCCACTCACGTTTGTTCATAACACAAGAAGCAGTAGAGTGACATTAAAGAAAGGGGAAGGTTGGGGGAGTGAGACAAAATGAAAGCTTTCAAGAAAAAAGAACGTAAAAAAACGCAGCCAGACACACAGACACACACAAAACACACACATCCTTATATCCCGCACTGAGCGGGATACCAAACATTGAACATTATTTAATGTAAACAATGAAAAAATAAGCAATTAGAGTAGCTAGTACCACCTTGCGGTCTTAAAACTAATTATATCCCATTCGGTGTCTCTAGAATGTACCAGTATAGACAGAACAAGATGGATCATTTCTTGTGAGGCCTTAAGTCGCCCTGAAACGCTATCAAGCATGCGGTAGTCTTGTTCAAATTATATTGGTAGGAAATCGAGGTTCATTTGTTTATTGGTTTAATTAATCTGTCTAGTTGAGCTTCGCAAATCGATTGCATGTGATTTCAGTACTGTGATTCAAATGAACAAGCTTATTGGGGTTGGATTCATGCAATTCAATTATTTGAATGTCTCCTCTTGGATTTACAATTGTGATTTATTCTTGTGTCGTGCCCACTAAGCAAGCAGCGATAGTGCAGACACGTACATGAACAGCCTTTGTACCGTAGAGAATACTATTGAAGAAAAACACATTCTAATGCAATGCAATTGTATGAAGTTACATGCACACAAAATCTTGTTTTTTCTTATCTGGTATCTCTTCACTTTATTCAAGTTCTGAAGAGACCTTCTGGAAGTTGTTCTTATAAGCTACCCACTTGCACGTCTGCTACGAGAATATTCAAAAGCACGTTGCACTGTGTGTACATTTGTAAATATATGTGTGACTGACGTATGTACAATGGCAAAATGTTTGTACACCTTGTTCCACCTTGAAGATCTCATTGAATATAAATACTTTCCCATTAGTCCGTTGGATATTAGGTACAATACAAGCGATAAGTGCCGACCTGTCTCTTCACAGACTTTACAAGGGACAGAGAAAGGGGCAAACAATCCAAATCACTAAAATTACTTTAAAATATTTAATCCCAAACCATGTCAAGCTAAACAGCCATCCTACACGTCCACCATACCGGCTGTTGAATAGAAACTAATTACATTCGAACCTTAATGGGACAAAAGAATAAAAAAAATAGAGGAGGGGGGATAGTTACATGGGGAAAAATGATTCAAAGACCCGTAGCCACATAAAACACATACCAGATGAACCGAACCAATATATGAATAAAAATGAAAATCCATTGCCAACTAGAAAACAATAGTAATCCGTTGAAACGTCTTCAGACGACGCCAACAGATGGAAAATTACTTATCGATTGACTGTGGGTACAAGAGGAGAGGGGGGATGTTTCTGCTGGATGGGTGGATCACAGACCCAGAGAAGACTTTGTCTATACAACAGCATTGACTGCTGATTAATTCATTCCAAGGCTGTTGTTGACTGAAAGCATTAACGGAATGGAAAAAGACATTTTAAAAAATATATTTTAAAAAGAAGAGAGGGGAGGGTTGATAAAATGGGGAGGGGGAGGGGAATGTTGAGATGGTGTGTATTGGAAGTATGGATGAATGGTTTTAGGGATCAATGCAGAAATTAATGGATGCTTGAAGGAATGGATCAGTTTTTTTTTTATGGACGTGCGGGCTGAGGATGGAGAGAAAGGAGGAGGGGATGTGCAGAGGACAGAACGTAAGTGCACCTGTAAAGTGTTTGGCCAATTTCATAGTAGACAATGGACAGAGTAAATAGTGGACAGACTAAAGAGTGGACAGACTAAATAGTGGACAGACTAAATAGTGGACAGGCTACATAGTGGACAGACTAAATAGTGGACAGGCTAAATAGTGGACAGACTAAATAGTGGACAGACTAAATAGTGGACAGGCTAAATAATGGACAGGCTACATAGTGGACAGACTAAATAGTGGACAGGCTAAATAGTGGACAGACTAAAGAGTGGACAGACTACATAGTGGACATTTAGTGGACATACTAAAGAGTGGACAGACTAAATAGTGGACAGAGTAAATAGTGGACAGACTAAATAGTGGACAGAGTAAATAGTGGAAAGGCTATATAGTGGACAGACTAAATAGTGGACAGACTAAATAGTGGACAGACTAAATAGTGGACAGACTAAATAGTGGACAGGCTAAATAGTGGACAGGCTACATAGTGGACAGACTAAATAGTGGACAGGTTAAATAGTGGACAGACTAAATAGTGGACAGGCTAAATAGTGGACAGACTAAAGAGTGGACAGACTACATAGTGGACATTTAGTGGACATACTAAAGAGTGGACAGACTAAATAGTGGACAGAGTAAATAGTGGACAGACTAAATAGTGGACAGAGTAAATAGTGGAAAGGCTAAATAGTGGACAGACTAAATAGTGGACAGACTAAATAGTGGACAGACTAAAGAGTGGACAGACTAAAGAGTGGACTGACTAAATAGTGGACAGACTAAATAGTGGACAGGCTAAATAGTGGACAGACTAAAGAGTGGACAGACTACATAGTGGACATTTAGTGGACATACTAAAGAGTGGACAGACTAAATAGTGGACAGAGTAAATAGTGGACAGACTAAATAGTGGACAGAGTAAATAGTGGAAAGGCTAAATAGTGGACAGACTAAATAGTGGACAGACTAAATAGTGGACAGACTAAAGAGTGGACAAACTAAAGAGTGGACAGACTAAATAGTGGACAGAGTAAAAAGTGGACAGACTAAATAGTGGACAGGCTACAAAGTGGACACACTAAATAGTGGACAGGCTAAAGAGTGGACAGACTAAATAGTGGACAGGCTACATAGTGAACAGTTAGTGGACAGATTAAATAGTGGACACGTGGACTTGGCAAATACAGTTGAGGTGTGAATATTGTGCATTAGATGGTCATCTCAAGAATTCTGCATTTCATTGTCGTCATTGACCAACTCCAAATTTAGTCCAAACAGTGTTTAAATTCAGCAATTGTAAAGCTTGTTCTATAAAGCAGTGTGAGCATTGTCCATTAGATCTGATCTAGGCGCGTCAAACATACCAGTTAGAGGACTACATACTTTGTCAGATTTAGGGCCGTCCAACAGACCTGAATAAAGCTCGTCCTACTGACCTGAATAAGGCTCATCCAAAAGATCTGAGTGTGGCTCAACCAACAGATCCAAGTGTGGCTCAACCAACAGATCCAAGTGTGGCTCAACCAACAGATCCAAGTGTGGCTCAACCAACAGATCCAAGTGTGGCTCAACAAACAGATCCAAGTGTGGCTCAACCAACAGATCCAAGTGTGGCTCAACCAACAGATCCAAGTGTGGCTCATCCAACAGATCCAAGTGTGGTTCAACCAACAGATCCAAGTGTGGCTCAACCAACAGATCCAAGTGTGGCTCAACCAACGGATCCAAGTGTGGCTCAACCAACAGATCCAAGTGTGGCTCATCCAACAGATCCAAGTGTGGCTCAACCAACAGATCCAAGTGTGGCTCAACCAACAGATCCAAGTGTGGCTCAACCAACAGATCCAAGTGTGGCTCAACCAACAGATCCAAGTGTGGCTCAACCAACAGATCCAAGTGTGGCTCAACCAACAGATCCAAGTGTGGTTCAACCAACAGATCCAAGTGTGGCTCAACCAACAGATCCAAGTGTGGCTCAACCAACAGATCCGAGTGTGGCTCAACAAACAGATCCAAGTGTGGCTCAACAAACAGATCCAAGTGTGGCTCAACCAACAGATCCAAGTGTGGTTCAACCAACAGATCCAAGTGTGGCTCAACCAACAGATCCGAGTGTGGCTCAACAAACAGATCCAAGTGTGGCTCAACAAACAGATCCAAGTGTGGCTCAACCAACAGATCCAAGTGTGGTTCAACCAACAGATCCAAGTGTGGCTCAACCAACAGATCCAAGTGTGGCTCAACCAACAGATCTGAGTGTCACTCATCCACTAGACCTGACATTGTGAAGATCTTCTAGAGCTTTCAAACTTTCTCCGGTCGTTTCCTTTCACTCTCTTTTCTGGTTCGTAAGTTCTCTTCAGTGAATCTCAAACTAAATGTCCGTCAATAGTTTCAAATAAATGGCACATTTCAAATACAAGTTGTTGTTTTGTCTTTGAAAAGTCTTAGTGCATGTTATTTTTTTTAACTTCTAATTATGCAACTCTCTCTCTCTTTCTCTCTCTCTTTCTCTCTCTCTCTCGCGCTCTCTCTCTCTCTCGCTCGCTCTCTCTCTCGCTCTCTCTCGCTCTCTCTCTCAATCATAACATTGGGAAGAGAATTAGAAAATATTTTATTCTCTCGCTCACTCTCGTATTATAATCTCTCTCTCATGCCCCCCAGGCCCCACCCATTTTTTTGTTTTCTTGACCCGAGTATCAGTTTGTGTGTGTGTGTGTGTGTGTTAAATCTTGTCTCTGTCTTCCCCTTACACTCTGACCTCTAACGTTTAGAAGCGTGGGGATGGGCTAACTGACAAAACGGGCGTATAAGTAGGAGGCCATGAGGGCGTGGCCATTGTGTGGGGCCAGGACCCCAATGAGCTTGAGGGGAAGACTCAAAGCGTGAGTCAGATCTGACCGATGCCAATTTACTCACAGGCTTCACCAATTAATCATTTCTTCAAAACGTTATCAAAGTATTGAATAGAAAAGAGAAAGGTGGTGGGAGGGAGAGGAAGGCGTTTCAGATCGATGCGTTTCCTGGTCTGGAAACCCTTCAAGCAAAGAGGCCAGGGGTGGGGAAGACGTGGCGGAGAGATTTACAATGTCATTGACACGGCTGAGTGCACAGATCTAGAGTTGATTAGAAAACGTGAGAGTGAAATAAATGGATGCATTTGAATAGGGAAGTGAAGGCATCATTTGGATAATTGTCAACTATTGATATTTGATACATCAAAACTAGACATTCAGGGACACTTTTAGTTCTTAACTTAAAACTAGACATTCAGGGACACTTTTAGTTCTTAACTTAAAACTAGACATTCAGGGACACTTTTAGTTCTTAACTTAAAACTAGACATTCGGGGACACTTTTAGTTCTTAACTTAAAACTAGACATTCAGGGACACTTTTAGTTCTTAACTTAAAACTAGACATTCAGGGACACTTTTAGTTCTTAACTTAAAACTAGACATTCAGGGACACTTTTAGTTCTTCACTTAAAACTAGACATTCAGGGACACTTTTAGTTCTTCACTTAAAACTAGACATTCAGGGACACTTTTAATTCGTCACTTAAAACTAGACATTCAGGGACACTTTTAGTTCTTCACTTAAAACTAGACATTCGGGGACACTTTTAGTTCTTAACTTAAAACTAGACATTCAGGGACACTTTTAGTTCTTCACTTAAAACTAGACATTCAGGGACACTTTTAGTTCTTCACTTAAAACTAGACATTCAGGGACACTTTTAGTTCTTCACTTAAAACTAGACATTCAGGGACACTTTTAGTTCTTCACTTAAAACTAGACATTCAGGGACACTTTTAGTTCTTCACTTAAAACTAGACATTCGGGGACACTTTTAGTTCTTCACTTAAAAATAGACATTCGGGGACACTTTTAGTTCTTCACTTAAAACTAGACATTCAGGGACACTTTTAGTTCTTCACTTAAAACTAGACATTCAGGGACACTTTTAGTTCTTCACTTAAAACTAGAGAATCTGTTTTACTTTTCTAATGGGGACATTGATGATCCAAGCTGACGTGACGCCCAAAAGAAACAAAATAAACAAGAAATTGATTGTCCAACAGAAAACTTTCTCTGAAAAAAAATATGTTTAGAATAATTTATATAATGAACTTGCAAAATTAGTGCTCAATTTAAAACGTGATAGAATTTTAATTTTGAATCATAAGTGATCAAACTTCTGTTGCCTCAACGCATTAGTCCTTACATCATAACTTACATAACAGCTTACATAACAGGTTACATAGCATGATAACAGTTCTATAAAAGCTTACAAAGCAGCTTACATAACTGAAAAAGGCGGATCTAGGGGTAACAAAAACGCCATTACAGCTGTTTCTGTCTTTAATCGAAGCGGGTATATCAAAAATTAACGCGAGTCCTTGAAAGTAAGAAACCAAATCAGGAGACGCATTAGAAATTGGAGAAAAAAATATTGTGTACAAAACTTGACTACTAGATAGTGTAGATGTGATTCTGTTCTGTACTGTTAATAAACCAGAAAGTTCTGTGAGTTCATCTTCTAATTCACGTCTTTCCAGTTTTATAAATATCAAAATCCCTTTTAGTTTAAGTCTTTCATTTCCTGTTTGAACCTGGGCACCCCTTGCCTTTTGCTTGTTTTGTTGCAGTGGTTAGTTCTCACTAAATGATCTTTCAACGTTGCTTCCAGCACATGTCATTGTTAGCTTTGAAGCCGTCTTCCCCTTTTCACACGGACTATTTTCTTTTTAATGCTCTAAACTACCGGATCTACGTGAATGTCCCAACAGAGCAGCAGGTTGAGGGACAGCAACGCTAAAGTGCAGCGTGGTGAAAAGCAAATAAAATCTGCCATAATAGTCTCACGTTTGCTTCAATGAAGAGAAACCAGGACACAAAAATTCTTACAAAATTTAAGAAAAAAAAAAAAAGCGGGGACTGAACTCTATGACTCTGATTGGCAGACGAGATGAAAAGAAGGGGATCGGATTTGTTGAACACTCCGCGGGGTCTGCAAGAAATCAAATGATCACCACTCACGCATCGATTTTAAATTGATTAGCTGCAGTGTTCAAATGTTGTCCAATGCAGGCAAACGCCACAGCGGAGTGAATTCTATGTTTGAACGGATCTTAACAGGGGCATTAGAGGGGCAAATAGTTGGAATAGAAACACGAGACAATAGGGCAACACGGAGAAATGGATCAAATGGGAGAAGTTGAGGCAGAATCATTGATTTTTGTTGTTCTTTAGTTGGAAACAAAATGTTCGTTATGTTCAATTAAGTTCGCGATTTAATTAGGAATGTAGAAAGTATATAGAGAGGAAGGGAGAGAGAGAGAGAGAGAGAGAGAGAGAGAGAGAGAGAGAGAACCAAGAAAAACAAAATGTGAACAGAAAGAATGAAGAAAGTTTTTATCGAAGAACACGTTTGTTTATTTTAAAACATAAAGTTAACCATTTACAGTTTAGGAATGACTTGAACTTTTACTGTTTGGTTTAATATGGAAAGTGTGGCTAAGTGCGCTTGAACTTGGCTTGTCTCGGATATCTAGAAGGGGGCTCGAGGTTCGACTCCGTCAGAGTTGCGTTTACTGAGCGCCTAAAGGCAGCACGGAAAACCAACTCCTAGATACTCCTTCCCCCCCCCCCCACACCGGTCCACAAATTAGATTGGACCAAAGCGCTCTGAGCATGCTATAAGCATGAAAGTAGCGCTATATAAAAGCTATAATAATAATAATATGAACACTTACTGTTTGTTGATACTAAACCCCTACTATTTGGGGTAATAGAACACTAACTGGTTGAAGGTAACTTCGTGAAACAAGCTCCGAAAAAACAAGATAGATTAATAAATCTTAAAAAACAAATATAACCGACCCCCGTCTCCCTGTTTCATCTTGCACCATAGACAGACGTTTTAGGGGGTTGGAGTTTGGGACATTGTACTTCCTACTCCTTACGTATATATCTAGAAACTTAGGGCTATACAATAAATATACGTTGACATCAAATGAGGACAACAGATAAATATCTAATTTTTTTTCAATCATGTTAGAGTCCATCATGGCCGGGGGGGGGGGGTGAGGTCATTGACTGTCGCCAAACTAAATAACTGTTTACTATACATTGTTTTACATTAGTGACTGTACACTTTATGTGTTTACTATACACGGTTGTAACTTCGACGTTGGCTATACATTGAATTCAACGTTTACTGTTGTGCACTATATATTTTAGCATACTGTAACAGAAAACGAATCGACTTCACATTTTAAGTTTTGTAACCTCTCATTTTTAACCAACTTTAGATTATATCTAGTACCTTGACCTTTGAGCTCGTTTTTTTCAGTTGTCCCATTTCTATATGTTCCTAGCTTTCTATTTCATCTATGTGCCCTTAGCATTCTGTTGCTTGGCCAGCAAGCGTCCCTCACCAGATCAGCTGTAATGATCAATGTGCAATTTCGTTTCAAAATAACGAACTTGATATGAACAAAACAAACAAAACAAAACAAAACAAACAAAACAAAAAAACAAACAAAACAAACAAAACAAAGTATATTGCAAACAAAGATTGAAACAAATGTCAAGAGTGTCATCACTATAGAGTGAGCACATGAGAATGTCACTGAATGCGACGATCTCACGGACACGTATAGTCATGGCCAGGGTGACTCGGGATGTTTTGACATCTGTTCACTGTGTACTCATCCGTCACTGTCAACAGTACTCACGCCACACAGAGGAGGAAGTAGTGGGGCGTGTCATAAACAAAAGGTAATCGAAGCTAGCCATTGTCAACGCCGGTGGGCCTCCGGTGGTGCAAGCAGTGTGAGCAATCAAACCTGGCTGAGCGCTCACGGCTAACTACTTGTCGCCCTGTTTAGTCTTCGGGAATCGAACGCGAAATTCAGAGCAATAAAATGTGACATCATTGTTTATTAATATCCGTTGCGTTGGTAATAAGTGATGGTTCGGGGAGGAGTAGAAGTGCAAGTATCGATACCACCAGAGTGAATAAAAAGAACAATCATCAACAAGTACTTGTAAACGTGAGATAAATACGTGGATGCGTCAAGTGTGAAAGTGACAGGAGTACCTTGAATTAATATACCAGATGTGTAAAAGTGACAGGGGTACCATGAGTTAATATACCAAAAGTGTGAAAGTGACAAGAGTACCATGAACTAATATACCAGAGTGTGAAAGTGACAGAAGTACAATGAGTTAATATACCAGTAGTGTGAAAGTGACAGAAGTACAATGAGTTAATATACCAGTAGTGTGAAAGTGACAAGAGTACCATGAGTCAATATACCAGAATTGTGAAAGTGACAGAAGTACCATGCGTCAATATACCAGAAGTGTGAAAGTGACAGAAGTACCATGCGTCAATATACCAGAAGTGTGAAAGTGACAGAAGTACCATGAATGTATTATAATGAAAGTAGAAAGATGTGTCAATTTTTTTCTTTATTATTATTATCATGTCATAATATTTTATATTACGTTATGATGAATATTAGATCAGGACCGGCCTTAGGCATATGCAAACTAGGCGGCCGCCTAATGCCTCCGATGGGTGAAGGATTCATAAACAATTTTTTAGAGAAGAAATAGCTAAACAAGTCATTAATGTTATTTTGAGTACACTAGACTGACTAGGCTTTTAATAAATTGCGTAATTTTACCTTTTTTCATTTTTTTTTCTATTTTATTTTAGGCACTAAAGTCACTTCGCTTAGGGCCTCCAATTATCTAAGGCCGGCCCTCAACATTTGAGGTCTTTAGATATCGGAATTAACACCAGAGAGAAAAGGTGTGGATAATGAAATAGAGACAGACTTGGAAAATTTAAATATGTATGTGTTGTATTTTATGAACAGAGAGGTCACTCCAAGATTGAATGCTACTTACTTTGATTTATAATTTATTATCAAAATAAAAACAAAACTTTTCTTCTTTCCATTCTTCGACATAATGAACTAAAAGCAACACATCATGTTGGTCTAGTTCCAAGGAATATAGTGAACTAATAGCAACACATCATGTTGGTCTAGTTGCAAGGAATATAGTGAACTAATAGCAACACATCATGTTGGTCTAGTTGCAAGGAATATAGTGAACTAATAGCGACACATCATGTTGGTCTAGTTGCAAGGAATATAGTGAACTAATAGCGACACATCATGTTGGTCTAGTTGCAAGGAATATAGTGAACTAATAGCGACACATCATGTTGGTCTAGTTGCAAGGAATATAGTGAACTAATAGCAACACATCATGTTGGTCTAGTTGCAAGGAATATAGTGAACTAATAGCGACACATCATGTTGGTCTAGTTGCAAGGAATATAGTGAACTAATAGCGACACATCATGTTGGTCTAGTTGCAAGGAATATAGTGAACTAATAGCAACACATCATGTTGGTCTAGTTGCAAGGAATATAGTGAACTAATAGCAACACATCATGTTGGTCTAGTTGCAAGGCATATAGTGAACTAATAGCAACACATCAATTTGGTCTAGTTGCAAAGAATTAAAATCTTACATTGTGCACAACTCCGACTGAATGGTCGACCCTTGATGTTGAACTTATTCATGTGAATATGTATAACCTACTGAGAGCGTGTGTAATCCAAGCAGCACTCGTACTCCAGCATCAGCAGAAGTGAATAGCTTACTAGTACACAAGTACAGTGACAGCTTGCAATGGTTGGCTAGTACACAAGTACAGTGACAGCTTTAAATGGTTGGTGTTTACAGTTTGTTCAGATAGAAATCATCGTCAACAAAATGGCGGGAAAAGCTCACACACCAATTTCACGCTATTGGCAGAAGTGAATGTGAAGGAATTAATCGACGAGAGAGAAGGGGAGAGGTCAGCAGACGAGATGGTGATGTTAGCCACTTCGGAAACTGCACGTGAGCAGACCAATCAATGGATCTACTTTTTTGCAAATGTTATAGATCTAATTATTTTTTTTTACTGGCAGGGTGATAGAGGTGAAAGGTTAAGGACGTCAATGCCGTCAGTTATTTGATCAAGATTTATTTTTGTTGGTATAATATCGGTATCCTACATGTTTCAAATAGTGCTCTAAAATAATATAGTTGCTTAATGCAAGACGTCTATAGCAGGTTTCTTGCTTGAAAAAGAAAATCAGTTTTATAATCATTATTCAGTCTGCGTTGCAAAGGTGAGACCAAGAGTTTGCACAAACTCGTTAAGTCCCCCTCTGGCCTATCGTACTCCACCAAAGCATTTACCAAGACTGAAACTTAGAGCGTAAAAAAAAAAATCTTTGTGTACGCTTTTTGTCATCTTGTTGCAACTAATTTACATCTCAAACAGCTACTGAATAAAATGAACTACGATTTTTTAATCGCTTTCATTAGTTCACTATACAAAATGCTACTAAAAGCGCTTTAAGAAGACTAAAAGCTACCATGGCATCTTTTATGAGCACGACAAAAACTGTGTTAAAATCCAATTTTCTTGCATACTGACTACTAGAACTACATGTTAACTAGCACTCTTCGAGGACATTTAAAACCCTAAATATTTGCTCAAATAAACTCAAATCATTTCATCGAAAGGAACTCCTTCAGCCGTTGGAGTAGACCTACAGTGTTCCTCACATGGAAAGGACAATTAGATTTTTAAAAAATCTACCCAGATAACTCTTAATCTTAATTGCTGCGTTTGTATGTGCATACGGCACTTGGAATACAAACCTAGCTGAAAAAAAAATCTTCCACTCTCTTGGTGAAACCTGGCGCCTACTTAATACACACAAAGGAAACTTATATTTTGAGACATGTAACAAATGTAATTTAGATCAATATGACAAAGTAATTATCTAATGCCAATTTTTTTTTGTACATCAAAAACTATAAATCTCTTACAATTAATTATTCAACTAATATCTCCAGTGTGTATAATTGTGTCGTTCATATAATTCCATAAAACAAAATGTCATATATATTAACTTTGGAAATAAATCCCTGTTCTTTACCCGATCTATGTGATATTCATTTTCATGTGTAATAGCACCGATTATGAGTTTGAATAAATATATAATAAAATACTATTAAAGAATCTGAATTAAAACTAATTACTAATTTATTTTAATTTAAGAACAGAATATAATAAATAAGCATAGTTAATGAGACACAACGAGTACCCCTCCAAAGTCTTACCGTACCCCTGTGGGTACGCGAACCCCACTTTGGGAGACACTGGTCTCTTAAGGTACATGGGAAAAAAAACCTAGCTGAAGAAAACTCTTTCACTCACTTGGTGAAACCTGGCGCCTTACTCCACAACCTGTTTCACTTAGCCGGTACATGTTTGGTCATTTCGTTGCTTTTTTTAAAAATTGTATTAACAAATATCCCTATCCCGTTAACTTATCCGGGACAAGTTCACATTGGACTGTAAAAATACGACAGTTCGTTTGCAACAAAGAATAGCAAAGGCAGGTAATCCGTAATGTTTTCACTTACGGCACCATCTGCAGCAGTTTTGAAATACTTTCCTCTAGTACGTCACATTCACTCTTTGTTTTTTTTGTGTTCCTGCAGAGGGCGCTAGTTACCCGAATCAACGTCTAGAAGGCTGAGGCATGTTCGAAGACATGTGGGTTTAATGCTACATAACGGATTCCTGGCAATTCATAATAAAAGCAGTGGCGTAGCTTACTATGTTTTTAGGCTTGGACTTAGGGTGAATAGTAAAATGAATAGAATGATCGTCCCCTCTTCTATTAAAAAGATTCCCCTTTATACCTCGACTTCGTTTCACCCAGTTCTGTGCACAGATCGAAACACTTTTGTCTTAAAACCGAAGTCCGAGTTTGTTTCTTTATTTCTAGATGCCTTCTAGGGCATACAATAATTTCTGGTCGAGCCTGAAGAGTACCATACTATTTGGAAAGACAATACTGTTAAAACCGTTGGATCTTTTTTTTTTTATATTTTTATTCTGTATAGTTTAATATTGTTTTATACTACTAAATAAATAATAATGCTTAATGAATATGGTTTAATTATTATTTTGCAATTAAACAAAGAAGTCCGACCTAAAAGCAAAGGTTAGAAAACACTGAAAACAAAGGAATGTTGACAGACATTTAGAAGAAGGTCCTTGGCTCAAGATGTGTCTAGCTCAGTGAACTAAGACTAGATAGAATGAAATGAGGAGATTGAGAAAGAAATGAAAAGAATGACATAACGATAGATGAAACAATAGATGAAATAGACGACGGAGCCATAGACTGCATGGTAAATAGAACGAATAAACCATAGACTCGGATGGATAGATAGATAGATAGATAGATAGATAGATGAAAGATAGATAAATAGACAGACAGACAGAAAGAAAGAAAGAAAGACAGACACATAGATTATATAGATTTTTAGAATACGAACAAATACTTAAAACATTTCAAAGCACTACATTAATGCCGCCCTGTAAAAACACATCCCCAATCAATACTACTTCCTATTATTTTGGGTAATTTAATAATGCAATGCGAAGAAGCGCCCTTCAATTGATGTCCTCTTACTCGCATTACTTCCCTCTCTTTTTATCCCATGTCACCTCGTATACACCTTCTGGCGCCGTAAACCCAGTTAGCGGGGCGCTGCACGCCAAACCATCACTAGTGTCGTGTGGCACATAGGAACAGAATACATTATTTGATCCTTTCTGCTACCCGCCCAGCCACATCACTTGCCCTCCCTCCTTCCAGTGTCACATGTCACGTAAAAGCTTTACTTGATATTACTCTTAAACACGCACGCTCTACTGCTCACACACACATACACCTGACTCACGTAGTCTCTACAGCATAGACACACACACATATACCTGACTCACGTAGGCTCTACAGCATAGAACCACACACACATACACCTGACTCACGTAGTCTCTATACAACTCTACAGCATACACACACGCAAACACATTGGGTGCAAGCGTAATATCACTTGCGTGGCATCTATTGACAGCACTCACTCTTATCGACCAGATCACCGTGACCTTCAAGGGTTCTTAAACTGTTTCTCTCTGATAATTCCTCCCCTTTCCCACCTCTTGTTCTCCCGTTAAAGTCCATCTCTGAGACCGCATACACTGTTTGGGGTGCGAATTATGTTTAAAAAGTCATTCTACTATACTCACTCACCGAGAGTGACCTTTCGCAATAAGGTCAAGTTGTGAAAATCTTTAGCCACATATTAGAAACTATTGCGGCATTTAGGCTTGCCTAGAAGCCGCGTTATACGATCTGCTTTGCATTTGACAATGTATAATGATGTATCTATGTGTCAAAGAGTAGCTAAAATATCAATTAACTAAATGTCTCTCATTTCGATAGCAGTAAGATAACAAATATTTCATTGACAACTGTTATTTTATTTCTCAAGACATTGATCAAGTTAATTTGAACGTCATTGCTTTCAACTACATTCAAAAACAAATGATCAATCATTTGAACCCTATCTCAAAGCGTTGCAGATGATCTTCGTATCCAGTCTCTTTTATTACTGCTAGTTAGTTGCCCATTTGTTTTTAAATGCGTTTTAAATGATAGAGGAACGTCTAATGTTTCATCCATAAGTCTAGCCTAGTATATGTTCCATAATAAGATGGAATAGCCTACCAGCCAACAGATAGAAATACAACAGGTTACAAATATACAGCAAGGTGCAGAGCTTAGGATTAGTTATGAATTGCATTCTACAATTACGTTTACATTACGGGTTTTGCCTTCGCTGTATATGTTTAAGCGCACAGGTAAGAATGAATACTTATTATAGAGCACGGAATTTACGGCCTGGTTGTTTAGCGATGCCAGGGCCTATTTTCCCTTACAATCGGCCTCTGGTAAATGTCTGTGTGTTTATGTGAGGTGTCTGTATGACTCCCCTCTCCCCCAGTCTCATTCCCTCCATCTCTGTTAGTCCTAAGGACTGAAAGTTACGAGTTGAAGGCAGTAGTCAGCCAAATGCCGTTATTGATTTAGGGTTTCGAATTATCTTCGCGTGTGTGTGTATGTGTGAGAGAATGAATGTTTGACTGTGTTTACATTAGCGCGTGAGTTTGTGTAGGTTATCATTTGGTTTCGAGAGTTGATGGTTTCTGTTGGTTCGTGTTTTTTAATCCCTCGTGAAAAGCCTGCATGGAGATAAATAGCTAGAGGTGGAGTAGAGGTGGAGTAGCTTTTCTTTCATGTCCGACCATGAGGGGGGGGGGGGCGAGACATTAACTGTGAGTGTGTGTGAGTGTGTGTGAGTGTGTAAGAGATTGAACAAGAAAAAATGTAAGAAAAAAAAGAAGATAAGAATGCAATAGATAGATAGATAGATAGATAGATAGATAGATAGATAGTTAGATAAGATAGATAGATAGATAGATAGATAGTTAGATAGATAGATGGATAGATAGATAGATAGATAGATAGATAGATAGTTAGATAGATAGATAGATAGATAGATAGATAGATAGATAGACAGAGACAGGCAGACAGACAGACAAACAGACAGATAGATAGATAGATAGATAGATAGATAGACAGATAGATAGACAGAGACAGACAGGTAGACCTACAAACAGACAGATAGTTAGATAGATAGATAGAAAGATAGATAGACAGAGACAGACAGGTAGACAGACAGACAGACAAACAGACAGACAGATAGATAGATACATAGATATATAGATAGATAAATAGATAGATAGATAGATAGATAGATAGATAGATAGATAGATAGATAGACAGAGACAGACAGGCAGACAGACAGACAGAAGAACAGACAAACAGACAAACAGACAGACAGACAGATAGATAGATAGATAGATAGATACACAGAGACAGACTGGCAGACAGACAGACAAACAGACAGACAGATAGATAGATACATAGATATATAGATAGATAAATAGATAGATAGATAGATAGATAGATAGATAGATAGATAGATAGACAGAGACAGACAGGCAGACAGACAGACAGAAGAACAGACAAACAAACAAACAGACAGACAGACAGATAGATAGATACATAGATATATAGATAGATAAATAGATAGATAGATAGATAGATAGATAGATAGATAGATAGATAGACAGAGAAAGACTGGCAGACAGACAGACAGACAAACAGACAGATAGATAGATAGATAGATAGATAGATAGAAATAAAGATAGATAGACAGAGAAAGACAGGTAGACAGACAGACAGACAAACAGACAGACAGATAGATAGATAGATAGATAGATAGATAGATAGATAGATAGATAGATAGACAGAGTCAGACTGGCAGACAGACAGACAGACAAACAGACAGACAGATAGATAGATAGATAGATAGATAGATAGATAGATAGATAGATAGATAGACAGAGAAAGACAGGTAGACAAACAGACAGACAAACAGATAGATAGATAGATAGATAGATAGATAGATAGATAGATAGATAGATAGATAGATAGATAGATAGATAGATAGATAGACAGAGAAAGACAGGTAGACAAACAGACAGACAAACAGATAGATAGATAGATAGATAGATAGATAAATAGAGATATAGATAGATAGATAGATTGATTGATTGATTGATTGATTGCCAAAATGTATAAATACCTGGGAAGAGAGAGGGAGATAGAGAGAAAGTAAGAAAACAACAGAGAGATAAAGAGGTAAAGAAGAAATAAATCTAAAAAGATAAAGAGAAAGGTATAAAGAAAATGGAAAGAGATATGAATATAAAGAGATGAACTGAAATGGGTCAAACCTAACATGGCAGCCAAAGAGAAGAAAACAAAATGCACGGCCGTCCACGTAGAGAAGACGTTCAATTCCTTGTCACAAGAAGTCGCCTATTATCAGAGCTTGCGGCCCTATTTGCAAAATGGCTCTTGAGGACCTAAGACCTAAGTAAAAGAGACATGGAGAAAGACAGAGAGAGACAGAAAGATAGAGAGAAAGAGAGGGTGAAATAAAAAGAATGTGATGGAAAATGAGATAAAGAGAGAAAATAAAGAGATCTATCTATTGATTAGGAGAAGTAGAGTTGAGGAAAAGAAATATACAAAAATGGAGAGAGTGAAATAAGAAAAAGAGATGAAGTGAGAGGGAATTAAAAAAATAGAAAGAGGAAAGAGGAAGGAGATAAAGAAAAACGACATAGGAGAGTCTATAGAGATGTGGACAGAGAGAGAGAAAGATACAAAAGAATGATAACAAAAAGATGATGAGATGGACAGAAGAAAATAGAGAGTGAAACGAAGGGAACTAAAGTGACAGAAAGAGAGTGAAAAGAAGGGAACTAAAGTGACAAACAGAGAGTGAACAGAAAGGAAATAAAGTGACAGACAGAGAGTGAACAGAAGGGAAATAAAGTGACAGACAGAGAGTGAAAAGAAGGGAACTAAAGTGACAGACAAAGAGTGAAACGAAGGGAACTAAAGTGACAGACAGAGAGTGAAAAGAAGGTAACAAAAGTGACAGACAGAGAGAAAAAAGAAGGGAACTAAAGTGACAGACAGAGAGTGAAAAGAAGGTAACAAAAGTGACAGACAGAGAGTGAAAAGAAGGTAACTAAAGTGACAGACATAGAGTGAAAAGAAGGGAAATAAAGTGACAGACAGAGAATGAAAAGAAGGGAACTAAAGTGACAGACAGAGAGTGAAAAGAAGGGAACTAAAGTGACAGACAGAGAGTGAAAAGAAGGGAACTAAAGTGACAGACAGAGAATGAAAAGAAAGGAACTAAACTGACAGACAGAAAATGAAAAGAAAGGAACTAAAGTGACAGACAGAGAGTGAAACGAAGGGAACTAAAGTGACAGAAAGAGAGTGAAAAGAAGAGAACTAAAGTGACAGACAGAGAGTGAAAAGAAGGGAACTAAAGTGACAGACAGAGAGTGAAAAGAAGGGAACTAAAGTGACAGACAGAGAATGAAAAGAAAGGAACTAAACTGACAGACAGAAAATGAAAAGAAAGGAACTAAAGTGACAGACAGAGAGTGAACAGAAGGGAACTAAAGTGACAGACAGAGAGTGAAAAGAAGGGAACTAAAGTGACAGACAGAGAGTAAAAAGAAGAGAATTAAAGTGACAGTCAGAGAGTGGAAAGAAGGGAACTAAAGTGACAGACAGAGAATGAAAAGAAGGGAACTAAAGTGACAGACAGAGAGTGAAAAGAAGGGAACTAAAGTGACAGACAGATAGTGAAAAGAAAGGAACTAAAGTGACAGACAGAGAGTGAAAAGAATGGAACTAAAGTGACAGACAGAGAATGAAAAGAAGGGAACTAAAGTGACAGACAGAGAGTGAAAAGAAGGGAACTAAAGTGACAGATAGAGAGTGAAAAGAAGGGAACTAAAGTGACAGACAAAGATTAAAAAGAAGGGAACTAAAGTGACAGAACGAGAGTGAAAAGAAGAGAACTAAAGTGACAGACAGAGAGTGAAAAGAAGGGAACTAAAGTGACAGACAGAGAGTAAAAAGAAGGGAACTAAAGTGACAGTCATAGAGTGGAAAGAAGGGAACTAAAGTGACAGACAGAGAATGAAAAGAAGGGAACTAAAGTGACAGACAGAGAGTGAAAAGAAGGGAACTAAAGTGACAGACAGAGAGTGAAAAGAAGGGAACTAAAGTGACAGACAGATAGTGAAAAGAAGGGAACTAAAGTGACAGAGAATGAAAAGAAGGGAACTAAAGTGACAGACAGAGCGTGAAAAGAAGGGAACTAAAGTGACAGACAGAGAGTGAAAAGAAGGGAACTAAAGTGACAGATAGAGAGTGAAAAGAAGGGAACTAAAGTGACAGACAAAGATTGAAAAGAAGGGAACTAAAGTGACAGAGAGTGATAAGAAGGGAACTAAAGTGACAGACAGAGAGAGAAAAGAAGAGAACTAAAGTGACAGACAAAGAGTGAAAAGAAGGGAACTAAAGTGACAGACAGAGAGTGAAAAGAATTTAACTAAAGTGACAGACAGAGAGTGAAAAGAAGGGAACTAAAGTGACAGACAGAGAGTGAAAAGAAGGGAACTAAAGTGACAGACAGAGAATGAAAAGAAGGGAACTAAAGTGACAGACAGAGAATGAACGACAGATGATGGAAATTCGGCATTACCAACCCACGCTTCGTTTCTGCGAGCACTTGTGAGACTTTGAAGTCAGGTGTGGTGACAAGGTGAGGACTTCCAGATTTGTTCAGCAGTATCACTGCCATAGTCCACACCGACCTCTCCTTTCAGTCCTGGTGTGTGTGCCTGCTGTGGTGACAAGGTGAGAACTTCCAGATTTGTTCAGCAGTATCACTGCCCTAGTCCACACCGACCTCTCCTTTCAGTCCTGGTGTGTGTGCCTGCTGTGGTGACACAGTGAGGACTTCCAGATTTGTTCAGCAGTATCACTGCCCTAGTCCACACCGACCTCTCCTTTCAGTCCTGGTGTGTGTGCTGGTGTGGTGACAAGGGGAGGACTTCCAGATTTGTTCAGCAGTATCACTGCCCTAATCCACACCGACCTCTCCTTTCAGTCCTGGTGTGTGTGCCTGGTGTGGTGACAAAGGGAGGACTTCCAGATTTGTTCAGCAGTATCACTGCCCTAGTCCACACCGACCTCTCCTTTCAGTCCTGGTGTGTGTGCTGGTGTGGTGACAAGGTGAGGACTTCTAGATTTGTTCAACAGTATCACTGCCCTAGTCCACACCGACCTCTCCTTTCAGTCCTGGTGTGTGTGCTGGTGTGGTGACAGGGTGAGGACTTCCAGATTTGTTCAGCAGTATCACTGCCCTAGTCCACACTGACCTTTCCTTTCAGTCCTGGTGTGTGTGCTGGTGTGGTGACAAGGGGAGGACTTCCAGATTTGTTCAGCAGTATCACTGCCCTAGTCCACACCGACCTCTCTATTCAGTCCTGGTGTGTGTGCTGGTGTGGTGACAAGGGGAGGACTTCCAGATTTGTTCAGCAGTATCACTGCCCTAATCCACACCGACCTCTCCTTTCAGTCATTGTGTGTGGCTGGTGTGTGTGTCTGTTCTGGTGTCAATGGGTTAAAACAATGTCTCTTCCTTCAAATTCATATACTCACCCGCACACATTCACACACATACACTCACATCAACACACATACACACACAAAACAACGAATCCCTCCTCTGTTCTCACCGATGTGTTCCCTCTCATCACTCCAGGAGACGGTCAAGATTTGACATCTGTCGTCACTTTGATCAAAACTTTTGTCAGAGCGTTCAGCATGACCCCATTAAAAGACATTACTTTTAAGGGAGAAGAATGGAGTGGGGGGTAACCCTTTTTTTTTCATCACTGATGTGTTCTATTGTGCAAAGAGGTCAATACCAATAACCGAAACCTTAAATGCGGTTTACTGGTCACTTATTACCATTAAAAAAACAGGTAGTACACATTATTTCTCCAACATCCAAATTCGGATCAAGCTGAAATTTCGCACAATTATTTCTTTTACAGGACAAAACAAGATTCAATAAAAAAAAATATATTCAATTAGTTAATTAACTATTGGTAATTAATTATTTTGTTTTGGTATCTCGAACAAGGGAAAGAAATTGTACTTGATTGAAGTGGTGGTATATAATCATAGATAGTCCACTTTTTGGTAGTTTCAAACCAACAATACATAACTATACAATCTTCTATAATCGTAAGCAACTCACTAGCAGAGTGGTTAGCATGTCGGCTTGGGGAAGCGTAAGTCATGTGTTCGAATGCAGGCCATTTCCCCCTTTTTTTAATGCTTTTAAAACCGATTAAAGTAAAATTCACCCCGATATCTTTTTCTTTTTTTCTCCCTTTCCATTTTCCCAACTTTTCCAGATAATCGATAGGATCATAGCGTATTGAGAAAGCTAAAAGAATGAAATAGCGCCAAACAAAAACAATTGGAACAAACATTTCTAAAAGCACAAATTTATTGTTGTTGGACTAGATGTATTTCAAATTTAATTACATGACTGATCCAAACTGATACAATATAAGCTTGGTGTGTTGTTGTTTTTAATGGATGTTTTTTTTTTGTAGATTTACTTTTCCATCCCTCTTTTCATCCACTTAATCTACATGAACTAAATGTACGTGAACTAAATGTACATGAACTAAATGTACATGAACTAAATGTACATGAACTAAATGTACATGAACTAAATGTACGTGAACTAAATGTACATGAACTAAATGTACATGAACTAAATGTAAGTGAACTAAATGTACATGAAGTAAATGTACGTGAACTAAATGTACATGAACTAAATGTACACGAACTAAATGTACATGAACTAAATGTACACGAACTAAATGTACGTGAACTAAATGTACATGAACTAAATGTACACGAACTAAATGTACATGAACTAAATGTACACGGACTAAATGTACATGAACTAAATGTACATGAACTAAATGTGCGTGAACTAAATGTACATGAACTAAATGTACATGAACTAAATGTACATGAACTAAATGTACACGGACTAGATGTACATGAACTAAATGTACATGAACTAAATGTACGTGAACTAAATGTACATGAACTAAATGTACATGAACTAAATGTACGTGAACTAAATGTACATGAAATAAATGTACATGAACTAAATGTACACGGACTAAATGTACATGAACTAAATGTACATGAACTAAATGTACGTGAACTAAATGTACATGAACTAAATGTACATGAACTAAATGTACGTGAACTAAATGTACACGAACTAAATGTACGTGAACTAAATGTACACGAACTAAATGTACATGAACTAAATGTACAACAACCAGTTTGAACAGTTTTCTGTTAGTTTCCTCTATTTCAACCATCTATACCATCCAGAAAGTCTGGGACTTCTTGGTTCAATCAAAGGAACGAAACACACAGTTTTGGAATACAATAAAAGACGAAACATAAATAGAAACAAATGGATCCTGCTGACCCCCCCCCCTCTGGCACTCTAAAGTTCCAGGAGAGAATCTCGTCCAGGTTTGGGTACACACTCCACTACTTACCCGCCTCACGTGCCTCCCTTGGTATTACAAAGCCGTACACACGCGTGCGTCCACTACCACCATAGTTACGCATTACTGCACAATACCATGCCTTTCCATGCGTAACAAAAATCTTGCAGACTGGGGGGTAATTGAAACTTTTGGCTTTGCCAATGTAAATATGGGCGTATTTGAATAATTAATGCAGTAGCTTTCTCATAAATTGTGTAAGCAGGGAAGAGAGGGCTGTTCAGTCGACAAACTCACAATGTCACTTGTAGTCCAACTAGTAGTTTTATTTACTCTCTCTCTCTCTCTTTTTACTGTAAAAGAATAAAAAAAAGTACTCTGATGACATCAGATTAAATGTCAACGCTAAAACTAAACAATGACATAGAACTCGACATTTCCTGCGCTAACGCAAGTAAACAGACTTACGCATCGATCACGCACATGCAGAGGGTCCTTCCATCTCTTTAATGATGACCAACTACTTGTCCTAGAGTCTACAAGCAAGAAAAGTGACCGTCTTCATTAGACAAATAGTTCTAGTCATACATATTTGTTTTTTAAAAGGGGTTAATTTAAGACTATTTCAATAAAATGGCATTTAGAAAAACGTATTTTTCCCTTCATTCTAGTTTATGGAGAAATCGAAAAGTATTTAAATTGGAGAGAGAATAGGGACACTATAATCACACTCAGTAGCGCCCTTGTGAGAGTATCAGGTGATGGCGACACCCCGCGCCCGTTAGACGCCATTAGAAACAGTAGAAGGAGATTATTTACGAAAAAAAATATTGTCACCCAGACCACCCCCTCCTCCACATTATTACTATGTTGCTGTGGAATACAGCCCAACAGTCACCCCATCTAGGGCGCCCTACTCGCACTGTTATATCTTTTGAGCAAGATTTCTGTGGACATGTGGGTTGGGGTGAAATCTTATTATAATTAAATCCTCCCTCTCTCCCCCCGACCACCGTCCTCTCCCCCGTCAAAGTAGCTGATTTATGGGAAATCCATTTTCATTTGCTCAACCATTGTCGATGATAGCTACTTTTGTTTGTCCATTTTTAACCAATCAGGAGGAGATTACTCCTAGGGCTAACAAACCAATGAAATGTAGTTTTGCTAAAGCAGAGACAGAAGACCTTTTGTTTTCGTCACTGCCATTTTCATTAACATAAAGGCTTTTCGTTCTCGTGATTGGCATCACAATTATCTAGTTTAACAGTTTTTCTATCAAAGTGGGAGTGGCTTCTAAGGGGGGGGGAGAGAGAAGAGAGTTGGGAAAGTTGAGAGTCGGTTCAAACATACGAGTCAATAAGAACAAGAACAAGTTTTTTTTAAAGCTGATTTGAAAAGTCATCCACATTGATGACCATAACTGCATGGTGTGTCTTGCTAGCGATCAGCAATAGGGCCTCTTAAAACACACTTTCCATGTGTTTGACCAGTAGATTTTTTAATAAACTGTTTGACATATGAATATCAATTCGATGATCTTTCCCGAAAGCAAACAACCAAAACCTGGACAACACAATCAGTTTCTCATCACCAGACTACCTCACGGTGAAGTCACCACATTTTTAAAGTATTACAAATCACGGAGCTGAGAAACTTCCCTTTATAAGCTGAGTACTTCACTCTTTCACCATAATAGATACCACAAACTGACCATTTAACCCCAAACATTGAGTCAATATTACAATTCAATAGAAATGAATAGAGAAACAAAAGTGTTCTCATTGTCTCATCCAGAGACTTTCAAGTAGAACAAATAATACAAATATAAAAAAAAAAAAAGCAAATATTAAAAATACTTAAAAAAAACAACACAAAGCTTAAATAAGGGAAAGCACTGCACATTTACAGTCATACCCATCAATGCTTTGAGATTTATTCCTCCTTTTCTATATCTATCAAAAATGGTTAATCACCACTAATTAATTTATTAATGGATTTTTTTCCATTGATTCATATTTTGTTAGGGACAATGAATATTTTTGTAAAGTTTCGACTTGATCCGAGAATGGGAAGTAGGAGAACTAACGTGAACACACTTTGTGCTTCACAGACAGACAGCTAGATTGAGTTGATTCAAGTTTGGTAGATAAGGACTACGTGTATTCAGCTGTGTAGGTATGTCCGTTTGTCAGAAAGTAGTCATAAGCGATTCTACAATACACAATACCAGTCAGAAGAGAGTGTACTACAATGGAGGGGAATGCAATCCAATACTTGGACTATCTATGTACTTCCCTGTGTGCACAGCATCAAGCTTTAAGTTATACAAAAGTTAACATTGGTGTCCTAACGACCCGAACTAACAGGTTCACGAGAGATGAAGAGAGAGAGAGAAAGCAAGAGGGCGAAGAAAGAGAAAAAAAGATTCGATCATTATGCAGACAAAACAACAAAACTCACTACCATCAGCCAGGCTCTTCACAACAGTAAACATAAAATCAAATTTGACTCACTCGACTTCCCTACCCCCACCTTCACACACACACACGGACACGCAACACTTTCACCCCCTTCCTTCCCCACCCTCGGGGCTAATGACAAATCCGCCCTGTCTAATTAATTCCAATCGAGGCGCCCCACTGAGAGACAGAGTCAGCTGGAGAATAGGAGACGGTCTCCTCCTTTCTGTCCCCTGTCCACATCACTCTATTTCCCCCCTCCCTCTCATTCCTAGTCTCGCTCACTCTCTCCCTCTCACGCACTCTCTCTCTCGCTCACTCTCTCCCTCTCACGCACTCTCTCTCTCTCGTAAAACACACATTTGCCTTGAAAGTAAGAGAGTCTCTCTACAATTAAAACTTGGGGATAAGTTGAGGTCGGGTGGAGTGGGCTGAAGCGAGTACCGACCGGGAATAGGGAGAGATTTTGTGGAGTAGGGAGTACAGAGAAGGTAATCCTGGTAAGAGAGAGACAGAGAGAGAGAGAGAGAGAGAGGGAAAGTAAGTCTGAAGAGATGTTAACAGAAATGAGCGGACGCTACATAATAAGAAAAAAGTATGAAGAACAACAAATCTCA